>VMBQ01002962.1:12009-39297 GCA_007657795.1 Dreissena rostriformis
TTAACCCTTTGAGCGCTGGAACCGGATTTTGAAGGCCTTTGCAAACAGTTTGGATCCAGATGAGACGCCACAGAACGTGGCGTCTCATCAGGATCCAAACTGTTTGCTATTCTGATAGTATTTTTTGAAAAAAATCGAAGAAAATGCTAATTTTAGAAATTTAGCAGACAACATTTTAGCAGACGACAAATTTCCCAGCATGCAAAGGGTTAGGGCCATTCAACTGTGAAAGTATAAGCGTGATCCCCAAGCAGTTAAAGAGGAGTTGAAAACAACATTTTGGGACTATATATTCTATGGTAAAAAAACAGACAAAGGGTCATAATTCTGCCAAAACTTGTTAGAGCAAAAATTAGTAACCTTAAGATCATCTACACATTAGGGTCATTCAATTGTGAAAGTTTGAGCGAGTTCCACCAAATAGTTAAAGAGAAATTGAAAACACCAAAAGTTTGGGACTATGTATTCTTTGGTGGAAAAACAAAAGGGTCATAATTCTGCCAAAATTCGTCGCAGTCAAAATTCCTTTCTTTTCGATCATCTTAACATTAGGGTCATTCAACTCTGAAAGTTTGAGTAAGATACACTCAGTAGTTAGACTTGAGATGAAAACACAAAAGTTTGGGACTATGTATTTTTAGTGGAAAAACAAACAGACATATTTCTGCCTAAACTCCTTGCAGCCAAAAATCCTTTTTAAAAGATCATATACACATAGAGGTCATTCAACTGTGAAAGTCAAGCCAGATCTACCCAGTAGTTAAAGAAGAGTTTGAAACACAAAATTGTGGGACACAACGTTTTATAGTCGAAAAACCCATAATAGGCTCCAATTCTGTCAAAACTCGTTGTAGCCCTTTCATTGCACTCATCTTCACCTAAAGGTAGTCAACTGTGAAAATAAGAGAAGAAGCGAGCCAGTACTTAATGACGAGTTGAAACATAACCTTCAAGACACAGGTACGGATGAACATACGGACGGACAAGTGCAATTTTTAATGCCTCCCACTCCGCCGGGGGAGTAGACATTTGATTAAAAGTGAGTACAGGTCCTGACAAACTTTGGGTCAGGTGACCAAAAATACCATTGGTGGTTACCAAATATGGCTGCTGCCCTGTCGCGCTGTTCGTTGATGGACTCAGACTGCTTCTGACTGGCCTTGGACAGGAACATGTCGTCCACTTGGAAATCATCGTCTGTCTTATCACGGGACTGAAAGACATACCAGGTGTTTACAATTCAAACTAGGTCGTTTTTTTTTAACAATTTTGCCACGTTAGATTAATTGTAAGATTCACATAATGTCAATTTCATACTGTAAAAAAATGTTTAAAACAATAATAAAAACGAGTTGTACTAACACAATTGAAACTGGAAAGAATTATATTAAAATTCTCTATATTAAATACATTTTCTTTTCCTTTCTGAAAATGAAGCATTTACAGCACTGGAACTCACTTTCTTCAAAATATTAAAGAACAAGATGTGTTTGTGAAACACTATGTCCCCTTTTTGAGCGATTTTGACCCATATATTTGACCTTTGACCTTGAAGGATGACCTTTACCTTTCACCACTTAAAATGTGCAGCTCCACGAGATACACATGCATGCCAAATATGAAGTTGCTTTCTTCAATATTGCAAAAGTTATGGCGATGTTAAAGTTTGACGCAAACAAACAAACCAACAAACAAACCAACAGACAGGGCAAAAACAATATGTCCCCCAGTATAGACTGGGGGACATAAAAAGTAAAAAACAAGAGAACCGTCGAGTGGATGCCAACGCTCGGCTGTGGGTGCTTGGATTTTGTTTTTTTGACCTTTGACCTTCAAGGTCATCATTGACCTTGACCTTTTCACGATTCAAAATGTGCAAGTCGATGAGATACACATGAAAAAAAAAAAGGTTTTTTGACCTTTGACCTTGAAGAATGACCTTGACCTTTGACCACTCAAAATGTGCAGCTCCATGAGATACACATGCATGCCAAATATAAAGTTGCTATCTTCAATAATGCAAAAGTTATGGCCAATGTTAAAGTTTTCGGACGACGACGACGACCACAACACGGAAGACAAGAGGGCTATGACAATACCTTGGGTTTTCTTCGAAAACAGCCGAGCTAAAAAACAAAATTTAAAATTATGCAAACAAATTGCATATTGGTTTTAAGCATTAAACCTACCCTTCCAGCCAGGCGAGCAAACATCTGGTTCTGGTCTTCAGCGGTCCCCAGCTTCTCCCTCTCCACCTGGAATAAACCACTATGAAGCAGGGAACCAGTGTATACATGTATGCAATTAGTATATACCCCTGCATGAAAACAGGTTATTAAAACATGCATATGTGATGACTCCAACTTCGATCAATAATAATGAAGGAGGGAACCAGTAAATACATATTTTCAGATAATAAATATCCATTCAGGGAACCAGCTTGATGAAACCCTCCGCTTAACGATCAGGAGGGCCCGGGATTGATCCCCACTCAAACTAAAATAAATATGTTTAAACTAAACTAACATCCATGTATGCAGTAAATATATTATACTAAACTACATGTATACTATAACAGGAAACAACTTGCCAAAACATGCCAGAACCTTTTTTCGAGTCTGGCTTTGAGCAATAGACATGCCCTTTGTTAAAAACAAGACATGTGTCAAAAGTGCACAGTAGCCCACACATTTAACCCCACTTATATAAACTAATCTATACTTGGTCAAAGTTGAACTTTGATTTCTAAATGTGACCTTTAAAACTGCATGGTTCATTACAACATTACGGTCCCAACAAGCTCTTAAATGGTAAAATCTGACCTCTTGGTATGACCTTGACCTTTAAGGTAATGAGACGGTTGATTCATGCAACACTCAGTCCGCTCATGGTGGTCATTGTTGGTGAAGTTATTTCAAATTTATTTGATAGTTGACAAAGTTATAGTCCGGCTATTTTAAGACCAAATTTCCACGTTGAACTCTAAGTGTGTTATTTACCTTTGAGAAAAGGAGAAATTTGGTCAGCAGTGGTAAGTTATTTTAAAATAGCATGATGATTGATAAAATTTCAGTCCGGAAAAGCTTTTTTATGACCAAATTTGATTTTTTTTAAACTATTTTAGGTAGAGAGACAAGTGTTATAAACAACACAACGAGAGGAAACTGGTCATAGAAAAAAAAGGTCATGACCAACCCACCACAAGTAATGGAGCCATGGATGTATTTGAACCCTCTTATGACAGTCAGTCAGCTTTACCAATTTAGATTCAGGAGACCATTTCAAACGGCTTTTGTGAGTTACGACTGATATGCCCCTTTTGCAATCCAAAGCAATCCATGCAGTTGGATAACAAATTGTAATTAACTTATGAAACCGTCTCCCCTTGACACCGCAATAATTAAAGTGACTTTTACAAGCTTTGTTTACATACAATCTGAAAATTTATGTCAGCATGTAATGATTAAAAAAAATGTAACTTTTAAGTAGACTACAATAACATGACATGACATTATATTTTAAAAAGAAATGATTATGTTTCTATACGTTGAAAGGCTTTACGTGAGGACTAAAATACCGGTACAATCACTTCAAACATACCAGTGTTTTGAGATCGTGTTTGTCATCATCATCAAAGTATCTTGTCCGCTCCCCTGCTTTGCCACTGTGAGTGTCAACCTTGAAGAAATAGAATCAACAATACAAATCTACTAAGATTATATCAATTTTATATTGCTTACAAATAACTTGTTTTCAATGAATTTTACTTTATAAGTTATAAATTCAGTATTCAGTTTAGTAAGCATGGTATATTTATGGCAATATCAATTGTATTCACAATTTATAAATAACTTTGCTTCGTACACATATGTGTATGTGTTATAAATCACTTTTGTCACCATATCTTTATGTTTCAAAACACTTTTGTTAACAAACACATTTGTTGTGAATCACAGTTGTTATCATTCCCTATTGTTACCCATTGTCTTTTGTTATTTCTTTTGTTATAAATAACATATGTAAACAAGAGTTCCGCGGTCGGAGACTTATGCCCCCCAAACAGGGCCTTGATCTTCACACTTAGTGTGACAGTGACCGTGACCTATGACCTAGTGACCTGAAAATCGATAGGGGTCATCTGCCAGTCATGATCAATGTACCTATGAACTTTCTTTATCCCAGGCCTAAGCGTTCTTGAGTTATCATCCGGAAACCATGTGGTGGACGGACCGACAGACCGATGGACGGACCGACGTGTGCAAAACAATATACCCCTCTTCTTCGAAGGGGGACATAAAAATAACTCTAGTTGTCAATAAACTTTGCCATCAATCACCTTTTGTTTCTTTCTTCTTCTTTTCCCTCCCCCACTCTCTGTCGGGTATTGACCTTCAGGCAGTGGCCTTGCCATGCCTGACCGGTCAGTCCGGGTCAAGGTCACAAACTCTTCATCGTCATTGCCTCTGACTTTTGAACTTTGACCTTGGGGAGCATTCTTCTTGACCTCTCTGGCTGCTTCAAGCTGACCTTTTATTTTCGCTGCTAGTTCCTGGAAAGTCAAACTGTGCACGTTTGTACTGAATTTAGGAACAAAATAAACACAATTATGTGACTTCCACAAATGTGTGGTGCTGTGTTTTCACTTTAAGATTTTTTTTACTTGAAAATGAGTTCTGTTTGTATTTTGAATAATTTGGTAAAGTCAGACACATGAAATAATTGTAATTAATGTCTTGAAATACTAAGCCCATGACAGGAAAAGCATTTTGAAGAACATAATCCCAAATTAGGGAACACTTGTTATAAATAAACAAGTCCCATTATATAACAAATACAAACAACTTTAAAAAATAAAAACTTAAGAGATAATTTCCTAACATTCCCACCTCATTTCCCATGATCTCTGCTTTAACAAGCTTTGCTCCCAGGTCGTTCATTTCTTTCTCTGTGAGAATCCTGATCTCTGGTTGCTTTGGAGATGACCTTGACACTTGACCTTTACTTTCATCATCACTGCTTTCACTGCTACTAGAATCTGTAAGCAAGATACCTAAATAACTACTGAAACAAACAACATAGGTGATTTATGTAAAACAGACATGAAAATATAAAATGACCTTTCTTTACGCATATAGTCATCATTGAATTTCTGAACTGTGATAGAATGTTGATAAACATCTTCATTAATATATTGATAATGACAAGATATTTACACATTTCAAACACACCAAGCAACTTTGATACTTTTTGGTTGATAATGTCATTAGAATAATGGTATAAAAACAGTTAATCAGTGCAAACAAAAAGTGTTAAATTCAATACAAAAGTTAAACAAGNTAATTCTGCCAAAACTTGTTAGAGCAAAAATTAGTAACCTTAAGATCATCTACACATAAGGGTCATTCAATTGTGAAAGTTTGAGCGAGTTCCACCAAAAAGTTAAAGAGAAATTTTGGGACTATATATTCTTAGGTGGAAAAACAGACAAAGGGTCATAATTCTGCCAAAATTCGTCGCAGTCAAAATTCCATTCTTTTAGATCATCTAAACATTAGGGTCATTCAACTCTGAAAGTTTGAGTAAGATACACTCAGTAGTTAGACTGGAGATGAAAACACAAAAGTTTGGGACTATGTATTTTTTAGTGGAAAAACAAACAGACATATTTCTGCCTAAACTCCTTGCAGCCAAAAATCCTTTTTAAAAGATCATATACACATAGAGGTCATTCAACTGTGAAAGTCAAGCCAGATCTACCCAGTAGTTAAAGAAGAGTTTGAAACACAAAATTGTGGGACACAACGTTTTATAGTCGAAAAACCCATAATAGGCTCCAATTCTGTCAAAACTCGTTGTAGCCCTTTCATTGCACTCATCTTCACCTAAAGGTAGTCAACTGTGAAAATAAGAGAAGAAGCGAGCCAGTACTTAATGACGAGTTGAAACATAACCTTCAAGACACAGGTACGGATGAACATACGGACGGACAAGTGCAATTTTCAATGCCTCCCACTCCGCCGGGGGAGTAAACATTTTATTAAAAGTGAGTACAGGTCCTGACAAACTTTGTGTCAGGTGACCAAAAAGGCCATTGGCGGTTACCAAATATGGCTGCTGCCCTGTCGCGCTGTTCGTTGATGGACTCAGACTGCTTCTGACTGGCCTTGGACAGATACATGTCGTCCACTTGGAAATCATCGTCTGTCTTATCACGGGACTGAAAGACATACCAGGTGTTTACAATTCAAACTAGGTCGTTTTTTTGAGCAATTTTGCCACGTAAGATTCATTGTTAGATGCACATAATGTCAATTTCATACTGTGAAAAAATGTTTAAAAGAATAATAAAAACGAGTTGTACTAACACAATTGAAACTGGAAAGAATTATATTAAAATTCTCCATTTTAAATACATGTTCTTTTCCTTTCTCAAAATGAAGCATTTACAGCACTGGAACTCACTTTCTTCAAAATATTAAAGAACAAGATGTGTTTGTGAAACACTATATCCCCTTTTTGAGCGATTTTGACCCATATATTTGACCTTGAAGGATGACCTTTACCTTTCACCAATCAAAATGTGCAGCTCCATGAGATACACATGCATGCCAAATATGAAGTTGCTATCTTCAATATTGCAAAAGTTATGGCCTATGTTAAAGTTTGACGCAAACAAACAAACCAACAAACAAACCAACAGACAGGGCAAAAACAATATGTCCCCCAGTATAGACTGGGGGACATAAAAAGTAAAAAACAAGAGAACCGTTGAGCGGATGCCAACGCTCGGCTGTGGGTGCTTGGATTTTGTTTTTTTGACCTTTGACCTTCAAGGTCATCATTGACCTTGACCTTTTCACCATTCAAAAATGTGCAGGTCGATGAGATACACATGAAAAAAAAAGGGTTTTTTGACCTTTGACCTTAAAGGATGACCTTGACCTGTGACCACTCAAAATGTGCAGCTCCATGAGATACACATGCATGCCAAATATAAAGTTGCTATCTTCAATAATGCAAAAGTTATGGCCAATGTTAAAGTTTTCGGACGACGACGACGACCACAACACAGAAGACAAGAGGGCTATTACAATACCTTGGGTTTTCTTCGAAAACAGCCGAGCTAAAAAACAAATTTTAAAATTATGCAAACAAATTGCATATTGGTTTTAAGCATTAAACCTACCCTTCCAGCCAGGCGAGCAAACATCTGGTTCTGGTCTTCAGCGGTCCCCAGCTTCTCCCTCTCCACCTGGAATAAACCACTATGAAGCAGGGAACCAGTGTATACATGTATGCAATTAGTATATACCCCTGCATGAAAACAGGTTATTAAAACATGCATATGTGATGACTCCAACTTCGATCAATAATAATGAAGGAGGGAACCAGTAAATACATATTTTCAGATAATAAATATCCATTCAGGGAACCAGCTTGATGAAACCCTCCGCTTTACAATCAGGAGGGCCCGGGATTGATCCCCACTCAAACTAAAATAAATATGTTTAAACTAAACTAACATCCATGTATGCAGTAAATATATTATACTAAACTACATGTATACTATAACAGGAAACAACTTGCCAAAACATGCCAGAACCTTTTTTCGAGTCTGGCTTTGAGCAATAGACATGCCCTTTGTTAAAAACAAGACATGTGTCAAAAGTGCACAGTAGCCCACACATTTTACCCCACTTATATAAACTAATCTATACTTGGTCAAAGTTGAACTTTGATTTCTAAATGTGACCTTTAAAACTGCATGGTTAATTACAACATTACGGTCCCAACAAGCTCTTGAATGGTAAAATTTGACCTCTTGGTACGACCTTGACCTTTAAGGTAATGAGACGGTTGATTCATGCAACACTCCGTCTGCTTATGGTGGTCATTGTTGGTAAAGTTATTTCAAATTTATTTGATAGTTGACAAAGTTATAGTCCGGCTATTTTAAGACCAAATTTCCACTTTGAACTCTAAGTGTGTTATTTACCTTTGAGAAAAGGAGAAAGTTGGTCAGCAGTGGTAAGTTATTTTAAAACAGCATGATGAATGATAAAATTTCAGTCCGGAAAAGCTTTTTTATGACCAAATTTGATTTTTTTTAAAACTATTTTAGGTAGAGAGACAAGTGTTATAAACAACACAACGAGAGGAAACTGGTCATAGAAAAAAGGTCATGACCAACCCACCACAAGTAATGGAGCCATGTATGTATATGAACCCTCTTATGACAGTCAGTCAGTCAGCTTTACCAATTAAGATTCAGGAGACCATTTCAAACGGCTTTTGTGAGTTACGACTGATATGCCCCTTTTGCAATCCAAAGCAATCCATGCAGTTGGATAACAAATTGTAATTAACTTATGAAACCGTCTCCCCTTGACACCGCAATAATAAAAGTGACTTTTACAAGCTTTGTTTACATACAATCTTAAAATTTATGTCAGCATGTAATGATTAAAAAAAATGTAACTTTTAGGTAGACTACAATAACATGACATGACATTATATTTTAAAAAGAAAAGATTGTGTTTCTATACGTTGAAAGGCTTTACGTGAGGACTAAAATACCGGTACAATCACTTCAAACATACCAGTGTTTTAAGATCGTGTTTGTCATCATCATCAAAGTATATTGTCCGCTCCCCTGCTTTGCCACTGTGAGTGTCAACCTTGAAGAAATAGAAACAATACAAATCTACTAAGATAATATCAATTGTATATTGCTTACAAATAACTTGTTTTCAATGAAAATTTTACTTGGTATATTTATGGCAATATCAATTGTATCCAAAATTTATAAATAACTTTGCTTCGTACACATATGTGTATGTGTTCTAAATCACTTTTGTCACCATATCTTTATGTTTTAAATCACTTTTGTTATCAAACACATTTGTTGTGAATCACAGTTGTTATTATTCCCTATTGTTACCAATTGTCTTTTGTTATTTCTTTTGTTATAAATAACATATATAAACAAGAGTTCCGCGGTCGGAGACTAATGCCCCTCAAACAGGGCCTTGATTTTCACACTAAGTGTGACGGTGACCGTGACCTATGACCTAGTGACCTGAAAATCAATAGGGGTCATCTGCCAGTCATGATCAATGTACCTATGAACTTTCGTTATCCCAGGCCTAAGCGTTCTTGAGTTATCATCCTGAAACCATGTGGTGGATGGACCGACGGACGGACCGACAGACTGATGGACGGACCAACATGTGCAAAACAATATACCCCTCTTCTTCAAAGGGGAGCATAAAAATAACTCTTGCTGTCAATAAACTTTGCCATCAATCACCTTTTGTTTCTTTCTTCTTCTTTTCCCTCCCCCACTCTCTGTCGGGTATTGACCTTCAGGCAGCGGCCTTGCCATGCCTGACCGGTCAGTCCGGGTCAAGGTCACAAACTCTTCATCGTCATTGCCTCTGACTTTTGAACTTTGACCTTGGGGAGCATTCTTCTTGACCTCTCTGGCTGCTTCAAGCTGACCTTTTATTTTCGCTGCTAGTTCCTGGAAAGTCAAACTGTGCACGTTTGTACTGAATTTAGGAACAAAATAAACACAATTATGTGACTTTCACAAATGAGTGGTGCTGTGTTTTCACTTTAAGATTTTTTTTACTTGAAAATGAGTTCTGTTTGTATTTTGAATAATTTGGTAATGTCAGACACATGACATAATTGTAGTTAATGTCTTGAAATACTAAGCCCATGACAGGAAAAGCTATTTGAAGCACATAACCCATAATTAGGGAACACTTGTGATAAATAAACAAGTCCCATAATATAACAAATACAAACAATTTAAAAAAATAAAAACTTAAAAGAGATAATTTCCTAACATTCCCACCTCATTTCCCATGATCTCTGCTTTAACAAGCTTTGCTCCCAGGTCGTTCATTTCTTTCTCTGTGAGAATCCTGATCTCTGGTTGCTTTGGAGACGACCTTGACACTTCACATTTCCTTTTATCATCACTGCTTTCACTGCTACTAGAATCTGTAAGCAAGACACCTAAATAACTACTGAAACAAACAACATAGGTGATTTATATAAAACAGACATGAAAATATAAAATTACCTTTCTTTACGCATATAGTCATCATTGAATTTCTGAACTGTGTTAGAATGTTGATAAACACCTCATAAATGTATTGATTTTGACAAGATATTTACACATTTCAAACACACCAAGCAACTTTGATACTTTTTGGTTGATAACGTCATCAGAATAATGGTATAAACACAGTTAACCAGTGCAAACAAAAAGTGTTAAATTCAATACAAAAGTTAAACAAGAGATGTGTTTGTCTGAAACACAATGCCCCCTCATGCGCCTTTTTTTTTTTTTTTTNCACATGCATGCCAAATATGAAGTTGCTATCTTCAATATTGCAAAAGTTATGACAAAACTTTAATATTAATTAAAGTTTTGGACAGACAGACAGACAGAATGACAGACAGACAGGCAAAAACAATATACCCCCCTTTTTTTAAAGGGGGCATAAAAAGAAGAAGTGTATGCCTTTTTGAACTAATTGTGTGCAGAAAAGACATTCAATGTTTTTACCATGTTTCTTCATAAATACAAATATAACAAATATCATAAATCATAAATACAAATATTTGTAAAACAATATATTTTAAGATAGTTTATAGTTTAGTGACTAGTACACTAACACAGCCACCACTTCTCTACCCCCCCCCACCCACACACACACATCTAAGCAAAAACACGACATTAGAGGTTACCATGGCGTAGTGGCTATGGTGTCCTCCTAGCAACCAGGAGGTCACGGATTCGATCCCCATCGTGGCAGCGTTCTTGAGATCTCCCCCCAAAGACACCAAGTACTGGTTCTACCCAGGAAACGGACTCAAGAACATTTCAATAAGCCTGGGGCTTTTGATGCAATCAAGCTAAAATAAATAGATTTAAACTAAACAGAGCCACCACGTCTCTACCCCTCCCCCCCACACACACACGTCTAAGCAACAAACACTTCATGCCTGAGGAGGATGAAGATGTGGAGTCAGATCTAGACTTGGCAGATCTCCTATGATCCTTTCCGTCCCCAGACGTCGTCATCACTGCCTGTTGCCTCTCTGGCTCCCCTTGCTCTTCCACTGGCTTCTGGAACTCTTTCTTTCTCCAGGAAGGTGCTCCACCGTTCCCTGAGTCGTTATACCTCGAACCTAGCCTGTTTCTGTCATCTGAACCACTTGTTTCACTAGGTTTCATGAATCGACCCTTCAAAGAACCTGAAAATGATGACATTTGTCTGTCTCTTGGTCTATCCGATTCGTTAGTGCTGGAGCTTTTTCTGTCCCGTGACCTTTCTCTGGAATCTTTTCCATCTTCACTGCGTGACCTTGAACGAGATTTACGCCTTCGATCAATTCTTTCTCTGCTTCTAGACCTTCTAGATCTAGATCTGTCAGAACCTGACCTTTCATTTGACCGTGACCTTTGACTTCTTGACCTTGAACTACCTTCGTGTGACCCTGACCTTGACCTCCGTCTGTCCCTTGAACTAGATCTTCTACTCCTGTCCCTGGATCCAGACCTTGGTCTCTGAAACCTCCCGTGTGAATGTTTTGGATCATTATTTCTACCAGAGTCAGATGGTTTCATAAAGCCTTTCCTCTCTGACCCAGCTGCTTGTGACCTTGACCTGCCATACTTGGCTTCTTCAGCCTCACGTAGCATTGTCTGAACCTTCTCCAAACTCTACAAATATAAGGTATGATAATAAATACTCAAACATAGAGAACGACTAAAATTACTTAATGTTTATGTAAAAGATGTAAATAATACAAATACATGTTCATTTTACAAATTATTAATTTCTTTAAACATATAATCATATCTATAAACATATTAACACTTATCCTTGAATTATGTACCATTTACAAACAGAACTTACAAAATTTAAACTAATAATACATAGAAATAATTCATTTGTATAGGCTTACTGTGTAAAACATCTCAGTTGAAAAATAGTCTTATCTACCAACTATTTTAAAATATATGTTGCAGGCAGAACTAAAACAGCACAATTGATTGCAACCAGACATCATAACTGCACACATCTGACAACTCACCCCCCATCTTTCAGCAGCAAGTTCTTCTAAGCTCTGCCCACCTTCCTTGGCCTGTTGCACGCAGCGATCATACGCCTTGCATAACCATGACAATCCAGCGTCGCCCACATTTCCCTGACCTTGCTCAACTTTTGACATTGCCTTGACCTCGTCGGGAACACCAGTGCCATTATCCTTCCAGTAAGGGTTCAACTCTTTGGCATGTGTTCCTGGCTATATGGGAAACAATATTGCCAATAAATATTGGTTACTTGATTAATGCAACTGAAGCAAAAATCCATTCTATAGGACAGCATATTTAAATATTATTGAAGATTGTTCTTTGTCTTGATTATTATTATCATAAATTCTTTATGGTCAAATAAAATTTACATGACAAATCAAAAAGTATTTTTTTCAAGATTGTCCAAAATTGACTTACACTTAATTCATGATTAATGCGCTATAAACAGAAATGCGAACTTCAAAATAGACCTTTTAATAACAGAAAAGTGACAGTGCCAGAGTCATTTTCGAGCACACATAAAACAATATTGCCTTGTCCCGAAGGTCCCGCTGCCTGTCAAATTCTTCCTTCTCTTTATTCTTCCTCTCAATGAGCTCCTTCCTTGTTACCGTGGGAACAATGTCCAGTGGGGCCGACATCCAGCTGTCACGCTGAATTCAAAACAAATAATGCCATGCTCTGTGAAAAGGGGCTTTAATGCATGTGCGTAAAGTGTCATCCCTGATTAGCCTGTGCAGTCTGCACAGGCTAATCAGGGACAACACTTTCCGCCTAAACTGGATTTCCCTTTTGAAGAGTCTTTCTCTAAACGAAAAATATCATAAAGGTGGAAATTTTACTCACATGCATTAAACCCCATTTTCACAGAGAGAGGCTAAAACTTTTTTTATTTTGTCAATATTTTGCATGTAGCAGTCATACTTGTCAATTTTGTAAAAGAAGAAAATAAACCACACTTTATATCTGAAAATACATATTTACCCACATTAAATTTGAATGCTGTACATTTTGAAAGGGCAAATGTATACGATTTGAAACAAAGTTATTTTTTCAATGTGCTGCAATCACTTATAATTATTAGTCATTTTAATTAGACAGATTTTTCAAAAAGTGGTGTATGACTCTTAATACTGGAAACTGATAAAAAATCATTGATTCAGGGCTTAAAGGAACTTTTGTAAACTGAAAATTGGAACTTCTTGGCCTCTGATATTGTTTTTTTTACAGTGCACGACACATCTACTTTACAATTTATGAATTGAAATGAAACATAAAGCCAAGGTTTGTTAAAGGGTAGTCCTTTATCAATAAGTACGTATATACCCATTCAAAGAAAAGTGCATATATTTAGAAAAATCATTCTTTTTCCAACTTGTTTAATCTTTCGTGTACATGATGCAATATCCATAATTGTTAATTTCTAAGTCATGACACTTCCAGAGCTGCAAAGCTGTTAGTTCTGTGACCCAAACAGATGTTAAATTTATCCCAAACTTTCTTGAATGCAAGCCGTGTACATTACAAATAGTTACCTCAAGTCTAGGGCCCTTAATGGCTGCTGAGGTATCCGTAGCTGCAGCGGTTTTTGATGTGGACTTATCCACCCACTGGGATCCATTGTCCTGAAATACCATCCACATACAGAACATTACCATGTATTACACGCACCATTTTACCCTTAAGTTCAACTGTGATTTTTGGTGTACATTATACATGCAAAACATTTTGGCCAAATTTATTTAAATTTTGGTTATACATGTATTTTGATTTTGTTTTTTCATATCCAATTCCAATTATTTTTCTAAAAAATAAAATCTAATAAAATTCATAATTTTTAACCTTATGTTTTATTACAAAAGATGTATTTGTGAGAAATTGAAATACTGCAAAAATTTAAAACATGCCAAATTTTTACTATTTCATAAAATATTTGCGAACACTGGCAAAGTTTCATACAACACAATACTATGAGTTTTTACATCACATTCATGCATCTTGTTTTATACAGTATAGATAGAAGAAGTTCCATTTTAAAATGTCGATGGTTGGGACTAAGCATTTCATACTTATTAGTAGGGATGGCAACGGTCATTTGGTTAACGGGTTATCCGTTTCTTAAGGAGGTTAACCGGTTACAAAATTAATATTCGGTTACTCTTGCAGAAAACACAATTTTTGGTTGAACGCAATAAATGTTCAAATTGTTAGTTGTGTATTACTTTATTTCACTGTATTGGCTAATCCGCTTATCTTATCGCAAAATATCGTCAATTACCACCCCGTGATGCCCCCTGTGGATCAAAAGCAATTAGAGTTGTAAACCATCGGGGTGCAGCGGATTAATGAGCAGGCAGACAAGCAATTAGCACCTACTCTGCAGTGTGTTTGTTTAGCACTTTACATTCTAATGTGTTTCAATTATTCACAAATTGATAAATTAAAATTATAAACCGACCAATTAGGCTTATCAATTAGCACATTTGACTGACACATGTCCTTTTTTTTATAAATATTACATCAACGTGAATACCCAGTATAAAGTCGGTCCAACTTGTTCAGATATCATGTATTTAAAAAGTTGAGCGACAATCTATAATCATGCCTCTATCATCGTATGCCTGGACATTTTTCAAACGGGCTGCCGACAAGAAATCAGCTTCATGCATACTATGCCCAACGACACTTTTGTTGCATGGGGGTACATCCGATCTCCTAAATCACATGAGATTTAAACACCCCGCTGAATTTCGATTTGAGCCATCTCCAGTAAAGAAATATCACAGTTCACCCACAAGCATGTACAAAATGTCAGAAATGACTTTCGGAAATGACTAAGCATTAGATTAAAAATGTATAATATTAAATTTAGAATTTGTATTTCCAATTTAAAGGACCAACAAAATTTGTAAAGAAACAGTATTTAATTGATAAAATGGTTAAAGTAATTAGGTTACAAGACAATCAACTAGACAGAGTATATTTGCATATACATGTAATTGTTTATAAACGTATACGTTTTTCGGATGTTTTTTTTTTCATGTATGTAGTATAAAGACAGTCGGTTAACCGGTTAACTGCTCGAATATCGAAACAGGTTAACCGGTTACAGATTTGCTTAGGTTTGCCATCCCTACTTATAAGTATGTCTATGATTCAGAAGGTTTGTATAAAATATGAAAATGAACAACTAATTTATGGAATAGAGCATCCAAATACATAATTTCCAAACTAAACTGTTTACAATTCAAATGTGTTAAAATAGTAAAGTATTGCTATCTTTTTACTAATGATGTTCATAAATTAATATACTGAACAAGTGATTTTCTTAATTGGAAAAATAACTCGGCACCCACCGATTCAGAAGATATACTGCTAGATTTTTTCTTCTTTTTAGACTTTTTCTTCTTCTTTCCATCTTGTTCCTCCTCTGATTCCTATGGAGAGATTTTTTCTCAAAATATGACTTAATTGTCATTCCATCCTGTGTAATTATGTAACAAAATATTTTCAATCTTCCAAAAAATTAAACATGAAAAATTAAAAAGTATATTTAAGTGAAGAACTTGATGTGTTTTTCTGAACAATGTTACTAATTTTGACATACCGGTACCATTCACAGTAACTTGCATTAATATTAATAACAACAAATTACAGCTGCAACAAACCGATTCTGAAGTAAAATATTTTTTGTTCTTCTTTGATTTCTTTTTCTTTTCCTTCTTCTTCTTCTTCTTCGAACCTGTTTTGCTCTGAAATACATAAAGAGATTTAAAAAATATACATTACTGCAATTTATTTAAATAATTATAAACATCATGTTGGGAAAGAATGCACTTAAAAAGGCTGGACATATGGGGTAACTTATTTGAAAATTTTCTACATCATTCTATTTCAATTTAAACACTGAGGTTAAGTACAATAACACTGCATGCAACAGGATATGCTTGTCAGGGAAACAAAAAACTCATGACCTTTCACTTTGAATTGTGACCTTGCCATGAGCATAGGGTTGTACATGGATCATTGTCTGGTCCTGGGAATAATAATCCGAAGACTTGATCATTCAAGGCATTATAAAGTTACAAAGCAAAATACAAATTGATGACCTTTGACCTGAATTGTGACCTTGATCTTTAACCGAGTAGCACAGGAGTTGTACCCGACTCAACGTCTGTTTATGAGGAATAATCAATACAGGACCACCAAGGCATTAAAAAATTACAGAATGAAATCTAGATGGACCGAGCAAAACATACAGGTGATGCCAATACTATTTGCCCTTTTCAGGGGGAAAAACTCACCATGGGTGTTTCACTAATATATTACAGATTCAATTAAGAAAAAAAATTGCTAAATACTTGCAAGCAACCCAATAACTATTTGCAAACTTTCCTCGTGGTTCTTGTTATAGTGCTCGCTTAACATAGGAAAAATTATATTTTTTAAATATCGATAAAGATACATGTCACATGGTTATCCATGAAAGAAAATTGTTCATTACCTCTTGTTCTTGTTCTAATCTCTGGTTGACTGATGACAACATCCAGGTGTCCTCGCCACGTGCTCTTGCAAGCTCCTTCTTACGTTCTTCTTTTTCATACTGCTCTTTGGCCTACAAGTGAACAAATGTGTGTATACAATTCATGAATTGAACAGTAAGTTATTCACATTTCAGAAGGCAATTAATGCAAACTGCCTTTTAGTTTTAAATCAATGAAACTAGGTCTTCCACAAAAGGCGATTAATACTTCAACATACATTTACCACTTTGACTTATATATCGAACCTTGACATAAGTCAAAGTGCTGTATTTTAGTGGACCATTTACTTCCACTTAATACTTGTTTTGATCTTATTTCCAAAACCACTCAAACCTAAAACCCCTAGTGTATGACCGTGACCTTGAATGTATCCAAGAGGTTCTTGTGTGCTCAGTGTTTCTTTTTTTTTCAAATTAAGGGGCCAAAGCTTGGCACCAATCTCAAAAAGTATCTTACTCAAAAGACTGCCTACAATTCCCAATTGAATATTTAAAAAAAAAATCAATAATTGAAACATTGAGTTGATCACCCAATTTAAGTCTAAACATCGTGATTTTTCCCAATCGATGCACACCACACAAATCCTCTCAATAATCTTTTTATTCAGACTCCAGACGCTATCCCCTTTTGCTCATACAGTAAAACCCACATACAAGTGCCTAGAACACTAGCATGGCGCTCTATCAACTGATCTAATTGAACAGCTGGTTCTTACTCACGCACACTACCGTTCACTCCAAACCTAAATTATATAGTGGATGGGAAAAATGGCATGATTACAGATATTTTTTGTATGGCATCCAGAATAAACAGAACATAATTTTCAATGAAAGTTTTTCTGTGAAAAAGTAAAAAAAAACACTACTGAAATCATTATTCATGGCAATAAGACTTCTGACTCTTTGACTATTGTGTTTGACTAAGATAAACTAAGTGCAGATCTACAGATCTATACATCCGAAAATAGCATGTCCAATTGTCCTACACTTAACCAAAACTACTTTTCACAGACACCAATAACTTAACAAGAAAATAACAAATGTTTCTATCAGACAATACTTTTTCCAAATGAATTTGCCTTGCTCTCCTTAATTCCTCTCGTTTCCTTTCGATTTCAGAGGCACTTTCAAAATTCATCTCTACTCGTTGTTGTTGTTGTTTTTGTTTGAACGATTCGAAACGAACATATCCGAAATACTTGTGGACATGTGAAAAAAGCAAAACACAATTTGTCCAGTGTATTTGTAAATAACTACAACAATGAGAGATACTCCACTATCAAATTGTGAACGAGAGTTTATCAAGAAGGCAATCAGTGAAAAAAGGGTTTGTTTCTTGTTCAGGATAACTGATAAGACGATGTTTTTTAAAATTTGATATTTTTTCGGATGATTTGCTCGGATACTATCATATACATTTTATTTATCACATGCCATACCCTGTTTCCCATGTAATATAACTATTACATATATTTTTATATTACACATGTGTAGTATACTTTTTAAGCGTTTTCATTGGCTTATTTTTCGTTTATGAACCAATCGCATTTTGTTATTTTGCTGAAATGAACGTCAAATGACATCACGAAATGTAAACAACATTCGGGATTTATCATTATGTTTGCATAAATATTTGTTTAATTTGCTCATTTCAAAGCATGTGATAAAAAAGATCTGACACTCGTTGTCATATAATACCATATTTTATTAAACTTGTCCAGGAAATTCGTAAAGTAAGCTCGCCAAAGGCTCGCTTACTAACACAATTCCTGAACTCGTTTAATAAAATATGGTATGATATGACAACTCATGCCAGATCCTATATGTACGTTTAATTGTCTTAATCAGTTTTATATGGTGATTTACCCACTGTTTCATTTATACTTGATATATTCTTGTAAGTTATTATTTAAATATGTAACACACAGCAAACAAAACGACAGCGGCTGTTTTTGTGTGTGTAAAATATGTTCTTTATTACACATTTATACCCAGATTACAACACAGGGATGATGTGCAACACACCTTGTATTATCTTTTAATTATTTTCTTACAGAGAATTGATGGACGCCAAGCTTTTGATTACAGACATATGAAAATTAGTTTTGGGTTAGAAAGAGGATGCTGCCAAGTAGAAATTGGGGAAACAAGGTTTGTTTCAGCAATTCAGGAAATACAGACAAAACTGACAATTTATCCTTGAAAAAATAAAATTGCCACTTGCATTTAACCATGAATGTTACTTATATGTCATATTTAGTTTATTTGATGAAAAGTCGTACATTATCAGTTGGTAAACTAGTATTATATATATAAACAATACGACAACTTATAATGTTTTGTACAAATGCCAGTTTCTTGCAAGCCAGCAATATGAAACAGATAAATTGCCCTGACATATTAAATTACAGTGACATTCTAAAAGATGCTTGGCTTGAAAATTAAATTTATTTCTTAAGAAGAATCTAAACAAATCAAACTTGATATGAACATTGTAGTCTGCAATAACGTAGTTCTGAATCATTGGATTGCATCGATGCACTTCTATATCCTACATTTCAGGGTGATGAGTCAGGTGTCCTGCCAGGTAGCAGAGCCCAAGCCAGCAAGGCCTGCAGATGGCACGCTCTTCATCAATGTGGAGTTATCTCCCATGGCGTGTCCAAGCTTTGAGCCTGGCAGGTGAAACTATAACAATATAACTTTTTTTGCAAATATGGGCATATGAGCTCATAATTGCATCCATTGAAAACCAAAAAGTCTTGTTAGATTTTCTGTTCATAATAGCCGTATAAATGCTGATAGTACATTCAACTCAAGGGACATTTTATTTGTCCGTCGCCAGTATTAGAATTTGGTTTATGGCCCTTGTTAACAAAACAATAGCTAGTCCCCATAGAAAGTTTTTTTCTGAAAAGGTAATCACACATATCTTAATTTAAATTATTTTGTTAAGATTTGTATGAAGTGCATTTCACATTTCTCTTACTGGTTCAGGTTGTATTGTTAAGAAGATACAACCAAACATTGTTATTTATTAATTAAATGTTGTAGTGTTTTTGGTTTTGCTGGTTTCTTAACAGGAGATCATTTGAGTTGGCCAAACATTGAAAAGGTCATGTAATTTGTAAGTAACCTGTTAATTTCACTATTAAGACTCTCTGACTTCGGTGTGGAGATCAACCGTCTACTGGAACGGTGTCTGAAGGAGTCACGATGCATGGACACAGAGTCCTTGTGTATTGTGACAGGAGAAAAGGTCAGTGCTCTATTCTAGACTAAATTTGTTAATCTTTTGACTCAATGTGATTTGATGTCTTTTCATTTCTAAGTCTCCCCAGCATCATAATAATTGTAAAGGTCTTATTTTTTTTGGTGGTGGTGGTGTTGATGACGTCCCCTTTCGCTTTTCTGGGGAATAAATCTAAGACTATTTAAGACAGTATCATGAAACTTAACAGGTAGATAGATCTCATTGAGGGGAAGTGAAGTGCTCAAGAACTGTTACTCTACACCATATACATTTGAAGTTATTGCTCTTTGTTTATTTTCATTCTTAAATTTTGTCTGGTGCATTAAAATAAAACTTCTCACTGTGTAAACTTAGGGGCTTAAATCAGCCCTGAATCCAGTAAGCTATTTGGAATCTGGTGACAACTTTGTAATTAACAAAAGCTGCAAATGTGACTGAAGAAATTACACTTTTTGCACAATGTGCCATCTGAAAACAAGAATATTGCCAAGCAATGACGTCCCCTACCGGCTCCACCATTGTCAGATTTTTTATTTTTTATATTTGTTGCCATAGCAACCAGAATTTTTGACGTAGGAACAAAATGAAATGACTTGCATAATTTCCATATTGCCATCTGTCCATGTTTCAAGTTTCATGAAAAAATATGAAGTACTTTTAAAGTTATCGCAGGATCCAGAAAAGTGTGACAGACTGACTGACAGACAGACTGACAGACAGAGCGCAAACCATAAGTCCCCTCCGGTGAAACCGGTAGGGGACAATAAATATTGATAGGATTTCTGCACTCTTGAGAAACTATTTTGGCATTGTATATTTTTGTTGTAAATTCACTAGTATTAATATGTTACATGTTCATACTTGTTTTGCAACTCTCATTTTATGGTTTTATCATTCTTACTTCAAAACTTGTATGGTGTTAAATTGTGGTTTTAAATTAAAAAATACATAGTATTCCTTAAATCATTTTATTATCTGACATTTACAATATAATTTGGTCAATGATTGCCAAAAGAACATATCACCATATGTTCATAGAAGGCTAAATGACCAGACATGCTTTAATGGTTAATTGTTCTGACAAAGAATTTTCTTGATTATAGAATTATATTGTTGTATCATCTCTTCAGACAATACAGTATTTACATAATATTAATTAGCTATTCATGTTCTGATCTGGTATAATATTTCCTCACAATGGTTTTTATGCCCAGGTGTGGGAGATTCGTGTAGATGTACATGTTCTCAACCATGATGGCAACCTGGTAGATGCCTGTAGCATAGCGGCCATAGCTGCGCTCGCTCACTTCAGGTACGCAGCAGTGAGCCCTTGAAATTTGTATTTGTCTACAAGTTCTTTGCCACTTTAAATATGTTCAGATTGGTTAGTGATGGGTCTTTGACTGTACATGGTTTGGTTAGATCCACAAAGAAGCTTATTCAGCTTGGATCAGTGGTAATCCTTTTATGTAGTATTTTGTTACATTGACCAAATCTTTGTTCTGGGACCAATGCAAATATGCACATTTACCAGTAAAATGAATAATATTGTATCACTATGATTGTACGTAAATGTTAATAACTTTGCACAGTCTTTTTAACATGTATCCAAGTTAATTATCGTAGGGAAGAGATAACAAGGTTTCTTTTTTTTACTATTATGAGATTTTTATGCTCCCGAAGGTGGGCATATAGTGATCGCACTGTCCGTCCGTATGTCTGTCCTTCTGAAATTCCGTCACACTTTGTGTTTAGGTTTCGAAAAATGGTCATAACTTTTGCAATATTGAACATAGCAACTTGATATTTGGCATGCATGTGTATCTCATGGAGCTGCACATTATGAGTGGTGAATGGTGAAGGTCATCCTTCACGGTCAAAGGTAAAAATAAAATAAAAAAATAAAAGCGACGCAGTAGGGATCATTGTGTTTCTGACAATAACATCTCTTGTTCTATTAAATACTAAAATATATAGAATTAATGCAGTCTGACAATACAAATATTAACAAAAACTTTGCTAGGTTTGTCCATATTAAAAGCATTTATTCAAAATAAATAAATAATGTTATGATACATATTATTTGATTGCAAACTTTACTTCTATCTTATATACATCTCTGTATTTTGATGTTGTTCATTATAATATTGCTTCTATACATGTTGCCATATATATTTATGAAATACTATGCGAGCCTCATTCACTGATGGTGATTTTCTGTGCTCTTTTTTGCAGAAGACCTGATGTGACAGTATCAGGTGAAGAAATTACTATTGTAAGTGTTAAATTCACTAAAGCATACACTAAATATTGCTCTGTTTAAACAATGTGTTTAGTATTTACAATAAGGGTAATAGAGAATATAAGGTGAGTGTTTCATAAAGATGAAGTGTGTCATAGACTCATACACAGTCTAGAAACAGATAAGTTTAAGGCTTACAGAGTGCTTTAATATTTTGAGCCATGCATTGTAAACCTTCATCATGTAATTCATATATATTGTCTTAAATCATATAAATGTTGCTACAAACCTAATTGCGTGTTATAACCTCATATTGAAACACACAACTGCAATGAATGACCTGTTTGCCATGTTATATTTTCAGACTCTCTGGTTTATGCCATGGTATATTCACACGCTCTCTTGTTTATGCCTTGGTATATTCACACACTCTCTGGTCTGTGCCATGTTATATTGACACGCTCTCTGGTTTATGCCAGGGTATATTCACACACTCTCTGGTTTGTGCCATGTTATATTCACACGCTCTCTGGTTATGCCATGGTATATTCACACGCTCTCTGGTTTGTGCCATGTTTTATTCACAGGCTCTCTGGTTTGTGCCATGGTATATTCACAAGCTCTATGGTTTGTGCCATGGAATATTCACACATTCCCATGGTATATTCAATAATTCACAAGCTCTCTGGTTTGTGGCATGTTATATTCACACGCTCTCTGGTTTGTGCCATGGTATTTTCACACGTCTCTGGTTTGTGCCAGGGTATATTCACACACTCTCTGGTTTGTGCCATGGTATATTCACACACTCTCTGGTTTGTGCCATGGTATATTCACACACTCTCTGGTTTGTGTCATGGTATATTCACATGCTCTCTGGTTTGTGCCATGCTATATTCACACGCTCTCTGGTTTGTGCCATGATATATTCACACACTCTCTGGTTTGTGCCATGCTATATTCACACGCTCTTTGGTTTGTATTATGGTATATTTACATGCTCTCTGGTTTGTGCCATGCTATATGCACACGCTCTCTGGTTTGTGCCATGGTATATTCACATGCTCTCTGGTTTGTGCCATGATATATTCACAACTCTCTGGTTTGTGCCATGGTATATTCACACACTCTCTGGTTTGTGCCATGCTATATTCACACGCTCTCTGGTTTGTGCCATGCTATATTCACATGCTCTCTGGTTTGTGCCATGGTATATTCACACGCTCTCTGGTTTGTGCCATGCTATATTCACATGCTCTCTGGTTTGTGCAATGGTATATTTACACGTTCTCTAGTTTGTGCCCTGGTATATTCACACGCTCTCTGGTTTGTGTTCACAGCACCCTGCCTCAGAGAGGGACCTGGTGCCCCTCAGTGTACATCATATGCCCATCTGTGTCTCGTTTGCTTTCTTTGAGCAAGGGTAGGTACATTTACCGTACATTGACTGGTAAGATTCACACAGAAGCCTGTTCTGTTTGACCCAGGATCATTACGCCATTTATTATTTGGCACTGTAGACAGTGTTCCAGTTCCTATTAGAGTTGCAGGCCAGTGTTGATGTTTTAAAGGTCCCTATTCTATTAACAAAAGAAAAAATATTAGATTTATTAAAAGTGTTGCTTTGTATTGGTCAAGTTAGAACCGGGTTGGAATCTATTTTTTATTCAAACAGGCTTTTTACAACTTTTTTCTTGCTCGGCGCTTCCTCTTTCATGAGCCAAATTACCTTATTGCTATAAATAAACACATTTTTTTCTGAAGAAAATAAACTTGGCTACAAATTGTTCATAAAACTCAATAATTAGCAAAAATAAGAATAATTTTGACATGCAGCAATTTTGTCCTAACAAATCCAGAGGATCATTCAAGGATCATTCAAGGATCATTCAAGAATTTAGGCATGTCTGTCAAAATGCCCATGAATATAACTGATTCAACATTACATATCTCTCAGTAGCATGCTACAGTGGCGTCCATCTTTGGAAGTGTCGTTTGATTCCCCCACAGGAAGTTCCTGCTGGTTGACCCTGTTGACCTTGAAGAGAAGGTGATGGAGGGACGGATGGTGATCGCTATGAACAAACATCGCGAGATATGTACGCTGCAGGTCACTGGACAGATGTTACTTCTCAAAGACCAGGTACAGGTGCATTACTAGCAAGTGTCCTCAGTTGATACCAGTAGAGCTCAAGTAAAAGGTTTTTGCTGTTGCCATTTAAGCTGAAATTAAAGACTTTGTATGGCATCAGCAGTTTCCATTTTGAGTTTTTTCGAATGATTTTGTTCTATGATTATGAAATTGTACGGAAGTGTAAAAAGATATAAAATGGAAAGTAAGATTAGTTTTAAGGCACTAATTGCTGTACTCTAGTTACATCTCTTAGAACAATTTTTATGCCCCCTTTTTAAAAAAAAGGGGGTATATTGTTTTTGGTCTGTCCGTCTGTCATTCTGTCTGTCTGTCCAAAACTTTATTAAAGTTTCGTCATAACTTTTGCAATATTGAAGATAGCAACTTCATATTTGGCATGCATGTGTATCTCATGGAGCTGCACATTTTGAGTGGTGAAAGGTCAAGGTCAATGTCATCCTTCAAGGTCAAAGTTAAAAAAAATAAAATCAAAGCGGCGCATAAGGGGGCATTGTGTTTCTGACAAACACATCTCTTGTTTAGGTGATGGGATTATTATAATACTTTAGGGAAGCATAAATGTAGGTTAAATTCAGTTTTCTCTATAATAGCTCTTGTTCTAGTTATGCCTTCTATGGTGACATATATATTAAACGTTGTGTCTTAAGTTTGGCACAAAGCAAGGAATAAAATTGCATTTCACGCAGTTTTGTTTGTTCTCTCCATATGTATATCTTTATAAGCAACGTGGGGTATATTGCAGATATCCATAGTGTTGTGCATTTGCGATGTCTGGTCAGGAGACACACTGTCTGCTATAAAGTCACGCAAGGTTTCATGGTCTCATTAGTGGACATGGTAGCTCATGACCAGACTGCGACAATGTGCACGCTGATCTGGAGCTATGCTGGCTGCATGTAGCATAAGACCCATGTAGGCATGCGGCTCATATTCTTATTTTTCTTGTCACCTCAATCCGTCCATTTTCAGTCATGTGATAGGGTAACATGTCAGATTTCTTATTATAACATCTTTTCATGGGCATTGATAACTTTCAATGACATTGATCACTTTCAATGACATTTATCACTTTAAATGACTTATAACTTTCAATGACATTCATCACTTTCAATGACATTCATCACTTTCAATGATTTTCATAACTTTCAATGACATTCATCACTTTCAATGACACTTCATGTTGTGCGTCAATACAAAGATAAATAAAGCTCTTGTTTCATCAGAACCTTTAAAATTCTGTTTGTTACTCCTGCTTATGACCTGCAGGTGCTGAGATGTTCCAATATCGCTGTGGTAAAAGTGGCAGAGATTACAGAGCTTATCCATAAAGCACTGGAGAATGACCGACAAGAAAGGTTGGTCCTGACCTTGCTTATTAAGTTCAGAAATTTAAGACTCATTTGGTATCAATCAGTGAGATGCCTTAAAGTTGTTATTTTACTAATGTTTTATTTCATCACAATTTATCCGGGTTATGTAACAGTTACAGTTTTATTATATTGTATGTTAATAACTGTATCTAAGAAACACATGCAAAGACATGTTTGAAATGTTCCATTTGACTGTTAACTTCTATTTTTTTTATTTTTTGAGATTTGTTGGGTTAGAAAGGTAAAAACCCTGGAAAAAAATCATTTTTATAGATTAAAAGGTGGCAAGTTTGGTTTTGCTGAGACCGTGTCATTGGACAAGGTGACAGCCAATCACAAGATAGCCGAGCCCGTTGACATGACGACTGTGGATGGACAGAGGGCGGCCGCGTACATGGAGGGGTCGGAGTCCAGCGACATGGACAGCAGCATCGTGTCATCAGAGTATCCTTGTTTGCTGTCTAGAAACCACAATACAATAATCCAAAGTCAAGTGGAGTCACCAACAAGGTCACCAGGTCATATGTTACAAAAACCATGTTACCTCTCTAGAAACCACATTTGTTATTCAATCTGGATTAAACTTGGTAAGAATGTTTATATTGACAATATCCAATCCAAAAAGCAAATTTCGGTCAAGTGGGGTTAGAATCTAGGTCACCATTTCAAATCATAGAAAATCCTTACAAAGAAATTCCATATATATAATAATCATTTGTGGTCTTGTTGTAAGATGCTTTTACAGTGATTTTTTATATGCGAGTCCCGCGTCCTGGACTCACAAAAACCTCTGGGGATGCAAAGTTCCGAATTATGTGAGTCCCAAAAATGCATTGAGATTTCTAAAAAATAATATAGTTTAATATTTGGACTCGTTATTTCAATTTGGGGTCTCATAGATTTGCAGGTTATCGAGTCCCAGGACTCAGATGAGAAAATTTGTAAAAATATCACTGTCTTTTAAGATAAAGAATTTTCAACCAGAATCAAACAATATTATGTTCATGGATAGAAACAATTACATTAATCTAAATCATGTAATGTTGAAGTTATGATTGTTATTATACATATTACTTAAGTATATTGCAACAAATACATTTGCTTTATACTATTAACTGTCATTAGAAATTCCTTAAATCAATATAGCTCTCCAGTGTTCATGCATATACTTTTATTCATTGTGATAATCAATTATAGTTATAAGCACATTTTTGAATATTTCCTTGACAATGACCAGGGAGGATGAAAACACAGTTGTTATATTGGTAAGTCTTCGTAATTGTGTATGCTTGTAAGCTCACTATTTTTAGCTCACCTGTCACGAAGTGACATGGTGAGCTTATGTGATCGTGTGATGTCTGGCGTCCGTCGTGCGTCCGTGCATGCGTGCGTCAGTCAACAATTTGTTTGTGTAGACAGTAGAGGTCACAGTTTTCATCCAATCTTTATGAAATTTGGTCAGAATGTTTATCTTCATGAAATCTGGGTTGGGATTGTATTAGGGTCATCTGGGGTCAAAAACTAGGTCACTAGGTCAAATAATAGAAAAACCTTGTGTAGACAATAGAGGTCACAGTTTTCATCCAATCTTTATGAAATTTGGT
>VMBQ01002962.1:45069-60131 GCA_007657795.1 Dreissena rostriformis
ATAACAATATTTTTAACTGTAAATTATAAAGTAACAGTTGCGATCCTCAAACAGTTGGATCCAATTTACAAATCAAGGAATAATTACATTATCCATTACATTAAATAAATGTCCAATATTTTGTATGGCCACAAACTTTAACACCCGGATAACAATATTTTTAACTGTAAATTATAAAGTAACAGTTGCGATCCTCAAACAGGTGGATCTGATTTACAAATCAAGGAATAATTACATTATCCATTACATTAAATACATGTCCAATACTTTGTATGGCCAAACACTTTAACACCGGGATAACAATATTTTTTACTGTAAATAATAAAGTAACAGTTGCAATCCTCAAACAGGAGGATCTCAATTATAAATCAAGGAATAATTACATTATCCATTACATTAAATACATGTCCAATACTTTGTATGGCCAAACACTTTAACACCGGGATAACAATATTTTTTACTGTAAAAAATAAAGTAACAGTTGCAATCCCATAACAGGAGGATCTCAATAACAAATCAAGGAATAATTACATTATCTATTAAATTAAATAAATGTCCAATACTTTGTATGGCCACCACCGGGATAACAATATTTTCACCTGTAAATAATAAAGTACCAGTTGCAATCCTGAAACAAGGGGATCCGATTTACAAATCAAGGAATAATTACATGATCCATTACATTAAACAAATTTCCAATACTTTGTATGGCCACAAAAACTTTAATGTGGGCGAACTGTTTGTAAGAAACAATCGTCTCACAGCTAGTCTACTAGTAAAAATACAAAACCATGATACAACTCCAAAGAGATGTATGCACCAGTCAGTCAAAGGTGACCGTTCAATATCTAAAAGGTGACAATGCAAATACTGTGAAATTACAGTCAAAACTGACCTAGCGGTCAACTCAAAATAACAGTCAACTACAGACAACGGTCAGTCTGGACTCCCCCGACGAAAATCACTCTATATTACACTTGGGAATAGCGGTCAATCATCCATAACAGCCAACGGCCAGTATATTTCACTCCCAAAGTCATTTTTGAACTCAAAACAACGGTCATGAGTCATTCGTTTCGAGTTGCGAAAAGTAAACACACAAATTTATCTGCGTTGTTGTCTTTTACCTTTGACGTCATAGCGTCTATTGTGCGTCTATTTTGCGGGTAAAAAATCTGATTGCGGTCACTGCCTTTGATATGATAAAAGCGGCCCGCTGCGAGAAACAAATTACGACTTAGCGACGATTTAATTAATGCTAGCATGAAATATGTGCAAGTAATAATAACAATGTGTACTAGTAACAATTAGTGGCCCAGTCATAACACCATAGTAATAGCGCGTAACAAAATAAATAGATCTTTATTGCTGATAAGGTGTGAACAACAACACTTAGCTAGCGTGTGTTATTATAAGAAGGTGATAACAGGATTAGTGGTCGTTTATAGTGGCACAACGGGCTTCAAATTGCAACTTTTGTAACAAACTTTCAGCATTTATGGAAGCGGACATTTTGTCACGTAAAACGTCTCTTATCCAAATGCCATTTTCAATTTCCAGGGGAGAAGCTAACATCACTGGTTATCGGAAAGTCCCGAAAACCGATGTATAACCACAATTTTCAGATACATTGTGCTTTGATTTGTTTAATAAAAATGATGTTTGTGTACTAATAAATATAAAGACTTTTGGTTTCATTGCATGAGAACGATAATGTTATGCTGTACTTTCGGTTTATAAAAGCTATGTGCTATAACTTTTGCAGACATGACGTCAGTGAAACATGACGACCGTTAGGTAAAAATATCTTCATATGAACGTAATACGAAATGTCGGATTTACTGAATTAAAGATATGCATGAGTAAACAACATTATTATCGTTGATAAACTCATACATATAAGAATATGTATGAACTTAAATCAATTTATAAGATATTGATTTTTAGTATTCACTAGAAATAATTTATGTTTTTTCTATATTATCGGCAATAAGACTTTGTTTAAATTACTATGTTTACGAAGCGACTGGGTGGGGTAACGACCTAGCAATACTACCATTGACTGACCAACGATCTAAAAAGTGACCATCTTAGAACAACGGCTACCTGTATACAACGGCAACTTTGGTAATTTCCCTTGACTGGCCGCTGTTCTTAGTTTTGACTGTATACAAACAAAAATCAAAAGAACTATAAGAAGAACTTGGAATGGAATAAAACAAGTGCTAATAACATTGCTGTTATTACAATCGTTTGTAATTAATTAACATTAATAAAAACATTATCAGTATATAGTTGCAATTTTAATGTCTTTAAAGTTGCAATCAGCTTGAAGTACAAATAACTTGAAAAACAAACAAAAAACTACTTAACATCTAAGTAATGAGTGTTGATTCTTTTGTCAAAATGTCTTGATAATCCACATTTGTTCTCATTCATCCTAGCAACTGTGTAGTCCACGACAACTATTTGACATTCTTCAAATGTCGTAGATAGTCTCAGACTCTTCTAAGTTAAACCAAAACAGGACCTGGTGATCTTTGGTCTGAAACTTTCTCTCCTTCATCCCTCTGCTTCTTGGCGAAGTCCAGGAATACCTGTCAACAAAAAGTGAACAGACCTTCAAACTTTAGACACCTCTACATTATACAGAGCAAGACCTTGAGGATTGAGATTAAACACTTGTACCTGCCGACCATTTGAGCCATGCTCTGTGAAAATGGGGCTTAATGCATGTGGGTTAAGTAAGTGTTAGAAGAGACTTTTTTAAAAACATTTCCATAACACAGCAAGTGTAGACCTTCATTAGCCTGTGTGGACTGCACAGGCTAATATGGGACGACACTTTACGCACATGCATTAAGCCCTGTTTTCCCATAACGAGCCTCATTTCTATTTCATATACAATAGTTTCATGCTCACCCCACAAAGTATCAAATGATTATAATTTCTACCTTGAAGGTTTGAATTAAGCTAAATCATTATATTCTGGCCTGTGTTCTAAGCCAGTTATTTTCAACAACATCTACAATATAAGTAAAGGATGTAAAGGAGTAAAATCAGCATCAAGTGTACTAACTTCTCCTTCCAAAAAATGAGCCATAGTGACTGATTCAACTATTAAACTACTAATCAATAATGTAACATAAGCAGGCTTTGTGCTATAGAGTTACGCAAGGTTTCGTGATCTTTTTAGCGGACAAGATAAATCCCGACCAAACCGCGGGACTGCGCAGACTGGTAAGGAGCTAAGCTGGCCACACATGGCATAAGACCCATTTTTGCATGACGCAGGTCATACAATAATCAACTGTGAGAAAGATATTGAGAATTTATAGACAAAGAGAATATGCAGTAAGTGTTGAGTGGATATAAGTTTTTTCAGTAAGGGTTTGAAAACCCAAACACCAACATCAGGCAAGTGGTTCAGGTTTCAGTACTAAGCAATTAAACATACATGTATTCAAGACTTATCTAGAAATCTACTTATCTAATCAATAAAATAAACTTAAGAAAATCAATGAATATCTCGAAAAACATCAAGAAATGTCTAAAAAAATATAACATTTTGACATTATTGTACACCGCGTGATTGCTGTTTTCAAAAAGTAGGAAATACATTGTAAATCACGGTATAAACCTTGATGTATTATTTCCCAATGCAGACGGGGATGATGGGATAAATATATATAATATCAGTATATGAGAATGGTGAGAATGTCACCTGTTCCAAGGTAGCCTGACTGAAGCTGAACTCTTCCACACTATGGACCTTCTTGGCTACAAAAGAAATATGGCCGTGTTTGGTCATTTGTGTTACAATAGTGATAATTGCATCATAGAAACAAGCAAGATTATTGCTATTGCAAACCAAGGTACAATGATAAGGTCTAAATAAAACAAGAGGACCATGATAGCTTATAAGCACCCATTTTAGTTGATGGACACCTATTGTTGAAAACATGACCTGGTGATCTAGTGTTTGACCCCACTTGACACAGATTCGTATAAACCCTTCATATTGTCAAGATAAATATTCCGACTTAGGTTACAAATTTGGCCTCTAGAGTGGTTTCAATTTATTTTTAGATTTGAGCTGGTGACCTAGTTTTTAGTCTGTCTCTTTTTCCACATTTTTCTCAATCTTTAAATTTCAAATTTACAAAGTCTGAATGGCCATCTTTTTACAAATAAGGGTCTAACAAAGCTCATAAACCCCCCCAAAAAAACACTAATTGGCATACTGACAGCCAAACAGAAGCATACCTTCTTCGAGCACTTTAAAGGCGCTTGCGAGTGACTTGACGTTGTGTCTTGGCACCTTGAACATGACCCGCTCACTAAACTCCTCTACACACACCACGTCAGGAAAGTGGTGCTGTATGTAGTCCTTCAGCTGTACCATGGCCACACTGTAGTTGGCCTGAAGTAGTTTACAGAAGTAAGTTCTCATTTCAAGGGGAAAATGAGTTACTAACCTGTACTTAAATCATGGAAATTATATCATGACCAACTCCCCTCACAAAATATCATTATTGGCAGGGGCTCCAACTCACAAACCACGATTATTACAAACTTCGTTTTTAGATCGATGGCAATTAAAGCATAAGGAGAATTAAGAAACGTAGGAGTCTGTTTCATGGAAATAACTGATATTAGGGGTCTTTGAAAATATCTTGAACATGCTTCCAAAATGGGAATCTAATGCAAGACCTTCTGGTCGGAAGGCAGTCCCACTATATACTTCACCACTGCCACCTCAATGACTGTCCAGTTCTCTACCAACTGAGCTAACTGGACCATTGCACATAAGTACATAACTGGTCTGGGGCAACTCGTAAAGAAGTTACTTCATGTTGACATAGGCTTCATTGTAGTCAGGGAAAATATTTCACATGGCATTGACTTCCAATATTTGGAGAAACTAAAATGTGCATGAAAGAGTACACAATTTGTAAACCATATTTGCTCAAAACATTATCCTATACCCGTGTTTGGATCCATTTCTTGAATAAAAAAAAAATACATTTTCCTTTATGCATTATAAACCAGTTGTTGCATCCCATCATTATTTGCATAAAAACAATGATTTTCTACATTCTCCTCAACCAATTGTTGCATCCCAGAAGTAATTTGCATCAAAACAATGATTTCCTTCAAATCTTCTTAACCAATTGATGCATCAAAATAATTATTTGCATCAAAACAATGCTTTTCTAAATTTTTCTCAACCAATTGTTGCATCAAAGAAGTTATTTGCATCAAAGCAATGATTTCCTACATTCTTCTTAACCAATTGTTGAATCTCACAATTTCTTGCATCATAGAAATGCTTTCCCACATTCTCCTTTATCAATTGTTGCATCCCATAATTATTAACACCGTAGTAAAGTGTTCCTACATTCTCTTATGCACCAGGGCCCTGTATTATCAAAGACATTACAACAATTTTAAGTTGTAACTGTATGTATTTTTAGATCATACAGACAAATTTATTATCAATATGTTCCTTAAACAATTTTAGGAAGAAGATGGAAAGGAAATGAATATAATAACAAAAATTAACTAATCAGTCAACCTTGGTGCTAAGAAATAAAACTTCTTTAAAAATGGCTCAATTTGTCGCATGATATTTAACCCTTTCCCACTCAAAAGCAAAGTGAACAAGGCTATATGCAACCAGCATAAAACCAGAAAAGCCTGCAAGTAACTCGCAGTCTGTTCAGGTTTTGTGCTGTTTGCTGCTCATCAGTATCCGAGGGTTGGAAAGGAAAACCTTTAAACTTGAATCTATTTAGCAAGGTCCTAAATTATTTTGATCTATTAAAAATGATAAATTTTGATAAATTAAAAAGATTTTTTAAAGAACTACAAACAGGTCCCAGTGAGTATCAGAGCGTCAACCCTTTACCACTCAGATACAACTCTTTACCACTCAGATACAACTCTTTACCACTCAGATACAACCCTTTACCACTCAGATAAGCACTTTGACACGTTTGCAGTACCTTACAAAATCAAGGTAAATTAAAGACCTTTCTTACCAGATTCAAGTTTTAAAAGCTTCATTTCCAACCCTAACAAACTGATAAGCAGAAAACAGCATAAAACCTGAACAGACTGCAGGTAACTCTCAGGCTGTTCTGGTTTTATGCTGTTTGCATTAGCCATTTTTACTTCGCTTCTGAGTGTGAAATGATTAAAGGGTCAATAAGACGGGCCCCTCACCTGTTCTTCAGCGGCCAGTTGAAGTTTGATCTCCAGTAAGTAGCCACTTCCATACTTGTGCTTCAGATGCTGACTGGACCCAATACACCTGGCAAGCAAATCTTCACCATTATCATCAGAATCATTTTATTGAACAAATGAATTTACCACCCAGCAGATAATAATTCACTATTTGTTTATCATAGGGTCTACAGTACACTCGATGATGTTGTCATGCCGTAGTTGTATGGCCCATACAAGCCAGAAAGCCCACAGTTACTAGTATCCTTTTTTTGTAGGTTAATGTAAATGTATTTCTGTCAAATCAACATTTATGACATAACACAAGGCAAAGTGTGAAACACAATTGAATTACGTATGCATTCTGTGTGTGTAATGAGACTTTTTGAAACAGTGGAATACTAATATTTTTAAAAACTGCTTTCACTGAAAATACTCAGATGGATTACAGCATTAACAAACATGTTTGCATAACAAATTCCAGTCAGTCATATTAGTGTGGTAATAAAAACGAAAGGAAGGCAGGTGGAAATTATTAAAAGTCCATACGAAATAGTATAAAGAGTCCTATCCGAATGCTGTCCTACTCACTGTATCTTGCCATTGACCATTATGGCTATGCGTGAACAGAGGGCATCCGCCTCCTCCATATAGTGGGTAGTGAGGATCGCACCCCGGTCCTGGTCCTTGAAACTGGCCGAGATGAAGTCCCTGTAATGCACATACACTGGCATGGTCAGGCCTTTCCCTAGGATAAGTTGTCATTAAGTGCAATTGTTATCCTAACACGTAACCAGCATACCAATTTGAATGTTCAAAGATCAAAACTGTGTACAATTAAAATATTCCAGCACTACAGCTTCAGTCCACACAGGCTTATCAGGGACAACACTTTCCACTTAATCTTTTATTGAGTTTTTCGTTTAAAGGAAGTCTCTTCTAAAACAAAAATCCAATTTAGGTGTAAAGTGTCGTCCCTGACTTGCCTGTGCAAACTGCACATGCATTAAGACCAGTTTTCCCAGAGCAAGGCTCATTTAGCAGACACAGAATGCAGAAGACAAAATGACAATCAAATTTAGCCTTTATCTCTTTATTGTTCCGTGTATGTTTTATTTACTTCTTAGAATCCAACTTGTTCGTTCAGTTTTGTGAATTTCTTAGAATCCACGGTTTGTATTTTGCTTATTTCGGTTTTCGGGCAAAACATAATCTTAGTGGATTACACAAATTTGTGTATTTATTTGGCTAAAGCCAGTTCTTGTATTATGTTTTATAAGTAAGAATGTGCTCTTAAATTTGATGCTTTAACAAATGTTATTTGTTATGCATGTACATTTTGCTTACATATCGGTGATATGTGGTATGATTTTTTTTTGTAAAGCTGTATGAAAAGGGCGCTATATAAATGTGGTATTATTATTATACGTACCAGAGGAAGCGTTTGGACTGGGGATCCAAGCCTGTGGAGGGTTCGTCCAGCAGCACAACGCGCGGGTCTCCCAGCATACTCATGCAGTAGCTCAGCTGTAATGTGTCATTAACAGAGGGTCACAGTAGGTATACAAGCCTTAGTTGCTCTTATAAAGAACACTGGCCAGCATGACAAGTGAATTATCTTTTTGATAATTTACTTAATGAAAATGTACTTCTTCCTAAAAATAATTCTTCAAATTAAGGGAGACATGATATACATTGATACAAAGTAACAGAAGATTTCAAACATTTTTCCTATGAAACTTGTTAACAAAAAAATAATGTCGTTTATTCTATGAAACATCTTTTTATACCTGCTAACACTTACCTTAAGTTTTGTTATGGTTGCAAGAAAAACTAGAGCTTTGTCACACACGTGACAAATACCCCCACATGCCACATTGACACAGAATATTTTGCATGTTGTCACAAAAAACAGCGGACACCATGCTCAATGTTTAAAATGCACTCAGTGACCCCGTGACCTAGTTTTTGAAATGGCATGGCCCATGTTCGAACTTGACCTACAAATCATCTAGATACAACTTCTGACCAAGTGTGGTGAAGATCGGAAGAAAACTATTTGAATTAGAGAGCGGACAACATGCTGAATGTTTAAAATGCACTAAGTGACCCCGTGACCTAGTTTTTGACCTGGCATGACCCATATTCAAACTTGACCTAGACATCATCTAGATACAACTTCTGACCAAGTTTGATGAAGATAAGATTAAAACTACTTGAATTAGAGAGTGGCCACTTAATACGGACCGACAGACAGACAGACAAGTTCACTCCAATATACCCCCCTAAACTTTGTTTATGGGGGTATAAAAAAACAAGTTTTTTTAGCACAATCTGAAGGGGCACCATGAACTTTGCAAAAACAAAACAAAATATGTCATGATTCTTCATATATAACATGAGAAAGTTTGTAAAACATCCATACCCCTTGACTCACAGCAAAGTCGTTCCTGTGACATTGACCTATTTCTCTTGATTTTGAAATCATTGTGGGTCATCCTAAAGACTTACCAGCATACTCATTTATATGATCCTTAGAATTCTCTTGATATGGAGCGGAAAACAAATTTCATGATACAAGCCCCTGTGACCCTAACGTTTGACCTGATGACCTGAATTATAATAGGTGTCTTACTTTCCAACCTAGTAACCACTACATCAATTTCCATCGTCCTAGGTCAAAGCATTCTGAATTTATTGTGTGGAACCACATTTCCTGTTAAATGCCCTTTTGACCTTGATTTATTAATTCATAAATCAACATGCATCAATATTTCCTCCGAAGTAACCAGCATAATAATTTAGATGATTGGAGGTAAAAGCATTCGATAGAAATCTTGAAAGAATTCCTTCCTGATGCAAGCTTAAGTGAAATTGACCTTTAACCTGGTGACCTCTAAATCAAAATATATCTTATTTTCCTCCCATGTTACCACTTTACCAATTTGAATGATTGCATGCCAAAAATACTGCCGAAACAAATTTCCTGTTTCAAGACCTTTTGACCCTGACCTTCAACCTGTTGACCTCAATATCAAAAGGCATCTTCCCTTTCCAAAAAGTTACCTCTATACCACTTTTCAAAGTATTTTCAAGATATCTTGCATAAACAAAATTTACTATGAAAAGCTTCTTTGACCTTGACCTTTGACCAGATGACCTCATAATTGATAACCATCTTGTTTTTTTCCCAAGTAGCCATAATTCTAAGTTCCATGGTTTTTAGGTCAAAACTTTCTCCATATATCGAGCAGAAAAAAACCGCCTACAGACCAACAGAAATTCCAAAAGTCTGACCGAATTACAAATGAAAAGCAATATTGCCTCTCTTCTATGATGGGTGTCGTAATTATGACCCTTTCATTGTGCAAAAGTCTTAGACACTTAATTGTAGGGGTCCAAACGTGACCCTGGAAATTAAAGATGAACGGAAACTCTGGGAATCATGATAAAAGCACAATTTTCAATCCAGTATTGCGTACCTTTCTTTTTGTTCCGCCAGACAATGTCTTTGTTCTTTTCTTGGCATGCTCTTCTAACTTAAGATTTCCAATGAAGCTTTAAAAAAACAAACATATATTGTTACATGTTAAATAAGGGCACTGACTAGACTTCTCCAAAGGTCACTATATATATATATAGTGACCTTTGGAAAAGTATATATATATATATACTTATATACTATATTATACTATACATATGCTCACTGCAGCTAGAAATGGCTTGGGATGAAAGAAGTTTATATCAGCAACTTTTAGACACTGTATACATGCAATACAAGACACCAGTGACAGATTGGCAGTCCTTTCTGTACATAGATTCAATGAGACTCCTTTCTGTACATAGATTTTTTATTTCCCTATATGTAATTTAATAACTTAATCTGGGCAAAAATCACAACTGGTCCATTAAGAAGTGGTAGCTTACAAGTCCATCAGGGGTTTGAGCTGCTTGGCAGGGATGCCCCGGATCCTGGCGTAGCAGTCGAGGTGCTCTTCCAGCGTGATCAGGTCCCACAGAGCGTCGTGCTGCGGGCAGAACCCCATCGCCTGGAACGCCTCGGACATGTTCGAGTGGATACTGTGACCTCCAATAAACACCTGCAACGACCGATGGAGATTCAAGTAGATTTGTGGTTGCAGTATTCGGGCATAAGTTCAATGAGAATTATACTGAGATTTCCAATAAACACTTGTCAGGATAGAAAGAGATTTGCTAGAAAGTACGGTTGCAGCTTTGGATCACAAATTCAACAAGATTTATACTGTTACTACATATAAACACATGCATTGCAAGGATAGATATTGAGCTTTAAGTGAAACTGCAGTTTCGGAGCACATATTTAACATAGAATTATTGTATTCTGGAAATGTCAAAATTTCTGTATTGTTCCTTTGATTTAAATGTCTTTGTCATCTTATAGTGCATTTGTATTGCTATTGCCACATGCTTACCTCTCCTTTTGTAGGCGACACATCTGCAGTCATCATGTTTAGTGTGGTCGTCTTTCCCGCTCCGTTGGGTCCCAGAAGCCCAAGCACCTGACCCTTGTTCACGGTGAACGAAGAGTTTCTAACAGCAATATGACCCTCGTCCTCCTCTTTCTTTCTACATATTGACGTTATGGTGGACTTCTGATTGTTAAACTTTTTGGTGAGCCCTCGAATCATGCAGACTGCCATCTGAAACAGATTTTTTGTTTTTGTTTTGGGTCAAGCCCAGCTTTATTTGGGAATAAAATATTGACACAATTAAGAACAGGGAAGACATTTTCCAAGATAATCTTGAGAACAGGGAAGACATTAACCACGATAATCTGGAGAACAGGGAAGAAATTTTCCAAGATAATCTGGAGAACAAGGATGACATTTACAAAGATAATCTTGAGAACAAGGTAGACATTTACCAAGATAATCTTGAGAACAGGGTAGACATTTACTAAGATAATCTGGAGAACAGGGAAGACATTTACCAAGATAATCTGGAGAACAGGAAAGACCTTTACCAAGATAATCTGGAGAACAGGGTAGACATTTACCAAGATAATCTGGAGAACAGGGTAGACATTTACTAAGATAATCTGGGGAACAGGGAAGACCTTTACCAAGATAATCTGGAGAACAGGGAAGACATTTACCAAGATAATCTGTAGAACAGGGAAGACATTTACTGAGATAATCCTGAGAGCAAGTTAGACATTTACTAAGATAATCTGGAGAACAGGGAAGACCTTTACCAAGATAATCTTGAGAGCAAGGTAGACATTTACTAAGATAATCTTGAGAACAAGGAAGACATTTACCAAGATAATCTTGAGAACTGGGAAGACATTTACCAAGATAATCGTGTGAACAGGGAAGACATTTTCCAAGATAATCTTGAGAACAGGGTAGACATTTTCCAAGATAATCTTGAGAACAGGGAAGACATTTACCAAGATAATCTTGAGAACATGAATTACATTTACCAAGATAATCTAGAGGACAGGGAAGATATTTACCAAGATAATATTTAGAGCAAGGTAGACATTTACTAAGATAATCTTGAAAACAAGGAAGACATTAACCAAGATAATCTTGAGAACTTGAAAGACATTTACCAAGATAATCTTTTTGGAGAAAATGGCATTAGTTTAAAGAAATTTGATAGGGGTAAGGGACCATTATTTGTAGAATATGAACAGTTTTGTCAGGCAGTATTTTAAAGACTATTTTACAGTCCAGACAGAAAATAAACATGTTAACTCTTAAATGAATTTCCAACATACTCTTCCATATTATCAACTAATAAATGAAAAATTATACTGACATCTTATTGTATTTGTACTTTCTTTTCCTAATGTGGTTCAACTTTTCTTCTGAAAATCCACTGACCTTCTAGCAAAAAGCCAAACAAGTAGACAAGTAAGTTTAGTAACTTCCACCTATAAATGTCATCATTATTTATTGAAGTTTTATAGTTTATATGTTTTGCTTAAAGCTATGAGTCTTAAATTAAATACATTAAAAATATTTGAGATGACAATTATTTCTAAATAATATAACATGCAATATAATTGTAGAAGTATGATAGTAATAATGCAGAAGAAATGTGTTAATATTATGTATTATATCACACTAATATATATACGTCATGGTATTCTAAAACCTCACCATGAGCATGTTGAACTAAGGTCATAAAAGCCTTCGGCTTTGCCATTTCAAACGAAATGATTGTTCAAGGTATTCCCTATACAAGTCTATGGAAATTTGGTGACCCCCAGGGCAGTTTCAGTTTTGACCCCACAGGCATAATTTGAACAAACTGTGTAGAGGTCCACTAGTTGGTGCTTAATACCAAACTTGAAAGCCTTGGGCTTTGCAGTTTCAGACCAGAAGATGTTTTAAGGTATTCTCTACATAAGTCTATGTATGGGGATAAGCCAGGGAAGGGCCAGTTTTCACCCCCGGGCATTATTTGAGCAAGATTTGTAGAGGACCTCTAGATGATGCCACATACCAATATGAAAGCTTTGGGCAATGCATTTTTTAAAGTTTATCCTTTATAAGTCAATTTAAAAATGGAGACCCCCAGCGAAGGGGCCAGTTTAGACCAGAGGAACATAATTTGAACAAACTTCATAGAGGACCTCTAGATGATGCTTCATACCAAATAAGACATTTGTGTAACAGTTTCAGTCTGGTTACCCAACAGGCTAGACAAATTTGGACCCCAGGAGCTTTATTATAACTCACTTTGTATAGGACTTCTAGAAGTTTCATTTTAAACCCCTTTTGGGCCGTCTGACCTAATTAATCTAAGTACAGTACAATTTTCATAGAGGACCACCCATTTAACATTCCTCTGAAGTTTTGTCAAATTCTGCCCTGCGTTTCAGGAGTCAATGTCATTGGAAAAAAAAGTTCACTGATGCATGGATAGACTGACGGTAGGACAATGGACATAATTATCCTTATACTAATAGCTCTCCATGAGGTAATCTGAAAAGAACTGTACTTGATGCATGTGTACTAGGTATGTATTTGGAACTCTGTGTATTGGGACCACCGTGTGTTCTAGCACCTATTAAAATGTGCATTTTTAGGGCTTTTTTTCCTTCTTAGAGAATGTCTGTTTTTCACAACTTTGACAAGTTTGTGACTCAAATGTTCACAAATTAAAAAAGTTTGAGACTCATTTTTTTTCCACAATTTGTAACAGTTTGCAACTCATTTTTTATTAATTTGGAAAAGTTCATGACTCATGTTTTCACAAAATGAGAGGGCCAAGGCGACTTCACAAAAATGGGAAAAAAAGCCCTGATGTTAAATTGTTAATATGTGAGCAGCAAATGAGAAAATGTTACCTCTTCACGTAGTAACTGAAAATTAACTAGGCATTAAAAAGGTTGATTGATGGAAAAAAATAGGCAATAATAAGATTAGAAGAGAATAAGTTTAAAATGAAATTATGTGGGCAGCCATAAGTGAAATCTTATATTCCACACATATTATTAAGGAAAGTGTTGGTTAAACAGTTGAAAAGTTGAATGATAAACCAAAACAATACAAGCCCTATATTGTGAATATCTCATGAACAAGTCTCAAGAAAATAGCAGTCATTACAGCTCAAACAAACATACTATGCACAATTGTATACATGTAATAATATTTAATCCCATGCAGAGACTAAAAAACATGTTTTTTTTCCTCCTTAGAGAATGGCTGTGGAGGGCCATTTCACCAATTTCGACAAGGATATTTTACGAATCTAACACAGCCACAATACTTCACAAAAACAGCCATTTTGTACAGTGAAAATCAGACTTTTTTTTGGCACAAAACTGTCAAAAACAGCCGTTTCACAATTCAAAGTTAAGTTTAATTTAAGTGTCATTGCTTTCATTAGTGTACATACGGACCTAATTAACTCGGAAACATTTTCGCACATCAATCTTTTTCCAGATATTATATTCAAGCATCTTTAATTTTGGTTGAGAAACCATATGGCTACAACACTGCAGTGAATATATGGTAACGTCCAACAGCCTTGTAGCTTTTAATGGCCACCGGAAAAACTTTGCAAAACCAAAAATTTGCAAACTCAAAGACAATGCTTCTATGTGATCATTTATTAATGGTTCTTCGATGGTTTTTATATAATATTTCCATTTCTTTCATTATTATTACTTGTGTTCAAAATATCCTTTACATTGGAATTTTTTCATTTTCCAATGGGATTCTTTGTTTTTCCATGGGATTTTTTCCCATAAAAAATGGGATTTAATTCTGTCAGAGAAAATTGAACCAAAATCAGCAAATATACTTTCACAATTATTAAAAACGATAACTAAGCATAAACAAACGTATATATTTTTTTTTTCAATCTCATACAGAAAGTGGGAAAAAAAATCTAATGGGGAAAAAAAACGAAAAAACCCAATTGGAGAACAAAAACTCCTATGGAGAAAATGAAACAAGAGGGCCAAGATGGCCCTAGATCGCTCACCTGTGAAATGAGCTTGCCCAGTGGTATGATTTGAACAATATTTGTCACATATCAAATATCAAAGCTGTGTGCTTTGTGGTTAAAGATAAATAAAACCAATGTATTCACCAAGTTTCATGATCATGGGCAAAAAATGTGACTTCTAGAGTGTTCACAAGCTTTTTTTACTATATAAATATAAGGAAAATGCGCCCCCCCCCCCTGGCAGCCATGTTTTTCAACCAACCGGAAGCATTTTCAAACTCGTCCAAGATATTATTGAGACACATGTTCTGACCAAGTTTCATGAAGATTGGACAATAAATGTGACCTCTAGAGTGTTAACAAGGTAAATGTCGACGCCGCAC
>VMBQ01002962.1:60374-76802 GCA_007657795.1 Dreissena rostriformis
ACGGTAATTACTCTAAGTTTTCGGACACTCAACATTTTCAGACCCCCCCCCCCCTTTTTTGGCCAAAATAATTATTTTTCATGACTCTTAATTTTTGGAAAAACGGGTTTTCACTCATAATAAATGACTCTTAATTTTCACAGTATATTTACAGCGCTATTTTACGAGATTTTACCAGATTTCTGCCCTGTTATCGCTTATCTTATGTCACTTGGATCATGCGTTTTTATGACCAGATTAAGGTCATACAACCTAGCCGATGAATGCCTTAGGGCAATGGACCATTACATTGCGTAATGCGTAAAGAACCATGTATACCGATAATAAACAATGGTTTCACCACAGAAAGATTATGGTGACCAATGCTCTAAAATGTAATGCACCTGCGAGTTACACAAATAATAAAAGGTGTTAGCTGAAGACTGACAAACACAGAATTCATAGCTCGCAGATTTTTATTTTATTGCATTTATTACAGGTTCATACTCGAGTATCGGTAAATCAATTGCTCATCTTTGAACCCGTTGGTCAAAGTAGTGACTTAGAGTAACTTTCTGTACACAAATAAAGCATGTGAAATTATTTTTAATAAAGTACAAATATCTATAAAAGTAATTTATACTATACGGCGTGGTATTTTACAAGCACGTGGTGAAAGTAGTTAATAAAATGATGTCATACATTTGCAAACCCGTATCCGATTGTCAATGCAATATTTTTGGAGTGTCTCTAAATTTTCAGACATCTTTATTTTTGGAATATATTTCGTATCAAAATTTTCGGACACCAAATAAAATAATTATTTCTAAGTGTCGGAAAACTAAGAGTAATTACAGAAGTTCACAAAACAAAATATGTACATAATTATAAGTGTGTTAAAAAACTAAATGAACACAAGTTTTTCCCTTTTTTTCTAAGTTAAATTGACATCATGGTTTACTCTGATTTCAAAATGAGGCTCAACTAAGGGTACGATACTTTGTGCACTACTGGGAATAGTTCTGTCTGTGTAGTCATCACCAAGTGCAACGCATTTCTGGTGTCTGTTAACCAATTTAAGAGTATGTCAAAAATATCTTAACCAATTTTTGTCCATTTGCAACCGAATTTGCCTACTTGATACTTTGTTGACCCCGAGTGAAGATTATGAGATGAAAAAGTGAAAATGTAAGCGCTTTTGCACTAACTTTAACTTAATCATAGCAAGCTAAGGCGAACATGAAATAAATCTGTGTTATTGCCTCTCTACCTTCCAAAATTGTGCTGACTCAAAATGCTTGTTAGCTTTTGTTGTGTTTTTTGTCAAATCATTTTTTATTTTTTTTTGGTGAGTAAAAGCTCTTTTTGCATTTCTCCTATAGCCCTTTAGGTAAATATATTAAAAATATAAGCAAGATGCCTGTTTACAAAAGGCCATATAGATAAAGATATATAAAACTATTGCTGTGGATGTCTTTGATGATCCCCTACCTAATTATTACCAGCAACCCTGTGTAAGCCAGGACAAAACAAATAATGTTTGTAAGGTTGGCCAATAATTGCTCAATTCTTCTCATTATGAATGCATTGTTTTATGTGTTCTTGTTGTCATGGTAACTTACCTCCGATTGATGCTTGATGTCATTCACCCTCTGCCTCTCCTCCATGACATCATCATCTTCAGTGACATCACTGGTGACATCATCAATGTTTGCGTACTCAGAATGAGGCTTCTGTGCTGCCAGGCAACCAAAGGCGTCTGCCACTGACCCACCTGTGTCTCTCACATCTAGAACTCTTAGAAGGACGAAGTTCACCACCACTTGCAGAATTGGCTGTAATTTAGACAAACTTTATATAAGTATGTAATAAGTATTTAAATCGATACTGTTTAGTTTTTCTCAATATTCCTAACATTCATGTGAAATAAGGTTTACCATAGCAGATTAAGGTTAAAAAGCCATAACAACTGTGCAGACTCGCATGCTGGTCTGGAGCTACACTGGCCATATATGGCATAAGAACAAATATTTTAAACTTTACCAGCTAGATAAATAAATAGCGCTCAAGACTTCAAATCTGAGGAACGTGGTTTCTATGGGGTAAATAACTTTTTTAGGTATTCAGGGTTCGACAAATCCACTCGCCCCCTCGTAATTACGAGTGGAAATCGGCTCCAGACGAGTGAATATTCCGGCAGCGCTCGTCCTGCAGGGCGAGTGGCATTTCTGGCCGAAAGTATTAACATTTTAAGTTTTAACACATCTTTACCAAACAAAACAACGTTTATAATCGGCGATAACAAATTAACCAGATGTTTATTATTCACACTGCGCTAAAATTAGTCCTAACAACCGGTGTCATGGTAAAAAAATCCGCGCACCTGCATTTTCGAGTAAGAAATGTGAAAAATCAAGTGTTGACACATCAATTTATTAGAGCGTAACAAATACGATGATAACCAATAAAAAATCACGATAAAACATATTAGTTACTGATTTATTGCTTTTTTTAATAAATTGCAGGGCAAGTACATATTTCATCAGGGCAAGTGAAAATTCTTAGCTACTCGCCCTGCAGGGCAAGTTGCTGAAACAAAATTTGTCGACCCCTGGTATTGATCATTTAATTCTCTATGACCATAATTCCCATATGTCAAATACAGTAGAGCAGTTGTCAGTATAAGGCATATGTATGAGTACTTAGAACTGGTAAACCGTATTAAAAAAGAAAAGGAGTAGGTTGACTGACTGCCATGATATGACTGTAATACTGTTGAGAAACAAGAGATATGTTTGTCAGAAACACAATGCCCCCTAATGCGCCGTTTTTTTTTTTGACCTTTGACCTTGAAGGATGACCTTGACCTTTCACCACACAAAATGTGCAGCTCCATGAAAAACACATGCATGCCTTATATGAAGTTGCTATCTTCAATATTGCAAAAGTTATGACCAAGGTTAAAGTTTTAAGACAGACAGAATGACGGAATGACAGAATGACAGACAGGCCAAAAACAATATACCCCTTTTTTTAAAAAGGGGGCATAAAAAGGCAAACATTCCAAATTTATAAACAAAGTATATTTCAGAGATAAACTTACAATGAGAATAGCTACAAGTAAATTGGCAGTGAAGTACTCTCCAAAAGCAATCTTGTCTTCCTCCATCCTCATGGTTGCAACTCTGTACACCTGCAAGGGGTTTACAATAGAATATTTGTATTGTTCTAGCTGTAAATAAAAATGTGCCGCACTCTGGGAAACTGGGCTTAATGCATTTCCGTAAAGTGTCCTCCCAGATTAGCTTGTGCAGTCCGCACAAGCTAATCAGGGAAGACACTTTCCGCTTTTATGGAATTTTTCAATCAAAACTGCAGATTCAGATCTATCTCAATGACGGTAGCCCAATAGATACAGCGTCAATGTAAAACAATTATTTATAATATTAAATAAAGAACATGGTTATTATATGATCGTCCGGACATAAAGTAATTACAAGACGCTGAGAGGACCTGTAAATAACCTCTGACTTACACACACTATTATATGAAAAAAATTGTTTTCCATTTTAAATGATTAACGACGGAAAGAAAAAATAAAACGCTGCATCTGTCTGCCCTACCTTGTCAATGTAATAGATGCCTCCAAAGATACTGTAAGGTGGCATGGCACAGCACGAGATCACATGCACCATGCTGGCTGTAGACTCACTGCCCAATGTATCGATCAGGGATACAGCCACGTATGGCATGAACCCGCCCTGAGAAACAATATGATTAGAAATACTAGAACACATATCAGCAGATAAACGTGATAGGTGGTATTCAACTAGAATACAAATAAGTAGATAAACGTGATTGGTGGTCTTCAACTAAAATACAAATCAGTAGATAAACGTGATAGGTGGTATTCAACTAGAATATTGATTGATAAACTTGATTGGTGGTATTCAACTAGAATATCTTTTGATAAACTTGATTGGTGGTATTGAACTAGAATATCTATTGATAAATGTGATTGGTGGTATTCAACTGAAATATCTATTGATAAACTTGATTGGTGGTATTCAACTAGAATATCTTTTGATAAACTTGAATCTAGAACATCTATAGATAAATTTGATTGGTGGTATTCAACTAGAATATCTATTGCTAAACTTGAATCTAGAATATCTATTGCTAACCTTGATTGGTGGTATTCAACTAGAATATTTATTGATAAACTTGAATCAAGAACATCTATTGATAAACTTGATTGGTGGTATTCAACTAGAATATCTATTGATAAACTTGAATCTAGAATATCAATTGATTAACCTGATTGGGGGTCTTCAAATAGAATATCTATAAATAAACTTTATTGGTGGTATTCAACTAAATATTAATTCATAAACTTGATTGGTGGTATTCAAATAGAATATATATTGATAACAGTGATTGGTGGTATTCAACTAGCATATATATTTACATACAAGGAATCATTGATAAAAAGGTAAATTTATGCAACACTCCCAAGTTTTTTTTTTCTGGAATAGCTATTCCAGAGAAATTCTTTTTCAAGCAAGATATTTTTCTTATAAGTATTAAAACATAAATTTTGCAGTATTATTGGACATAATATTATTGCTTTTTGTACAAAGATTATTTTTTTCAATCTGATCAGTCTTCTGGTTTAAATTCATCTGGCTAAAAAAAAGAGTAAATTTTGAGGTGTTTCTTAAATAAATGACATTTAAATTCACATCCTGATCAAAAAGATAATTATGGTAAATCTTACACTTAGGAGATTAAGACAACTTACAAAGATGAAGAGTGTGGGTTGGACTGCCTGCGCCGTGTCCCAGCTCTTGAACATGTAGGAGAACACGTAGGAGAAGATCAGGTTGGAGGGTATATAAGTGACACACAGCAGTATCAGGCACAACAGGGAACCCGCGCTGCCAAGCACCTCCACCTTCACAGCAAATATTGAGCATTCAGGTAATAGTCAAGATACCCAAGATAATTACATTTGAGTTGTGCTCTGTGAAAAGAGGGTTTAACACATGTACATAAAGTGTCGTCCCAGATTAGCCTGTGCATTCTGCGCAGGCTAATCAGGGACGACACTTTCAGCTTTTATTATATTTTTCGTTTCAAGAAAGTCTCTTTTAAGCAAAAATCTAGGAAAGTGTTGTCCCTGATTAGCCTGTGCGGACTGCACAGGCTAATCTGGGTTGACATGTTACGCACATGCATTAAACACCCTTTTCACAGAACGAGGCTCATTTATATTTAATTCATACAAGTTAAGGGAAATGGGTAAAATATTTTGCCAAAAATTGAAATTACTATCAAGACATTAAAGAAAAAATGCATGTCCACTTATTTCATAAAAGTTTTAGGAAATGTATAATATATTTCCGAAGCATTGAAATAACTTTCAAGATATTAAAGAAAAGGACCCTTATACTTATTTCCTAGGGGTGTTGAGAAATGCATACATAAAATGTTTTCCCAAGGAATATGGATTATGTTGCACAAGTCATATGGGGAAATAACAGCAAATTTTCTGGAAAGAACCAGTACTTAAGAATCTGAAAATTATGAGTATGGCTGCCTTCTTTAAGATGTTTCCACATTGACCACTCACAACAAATACTGGTTTTCCCCAGGTAATGACCCAACAAATGTTAAACCTTTGGCCCAATCTAGCAAAAATAAACAGGTAATAACTAATCTATAAACACAAACAATAGAGATCTACTAGTATTTAATAATAAAAAAAACAATAATAATGATTTTAGAATTCATAAGTATTTGTTAAATGTAAATGACTGTTGGCAAGAGACTTAATCATATTTTGACATGTGACCTTGATGGTGGAAATGTACAATACAGTTCAATGTTCTTTCAAAGTTCTTTCAAAACATCACTTTTCTATAGCCATTCTGATGAGTGACTTTTAAACAAGCTGGACATGTGCATCACACATTCTTAATTGTTGTTCATAAACCAACAGACACACCTTCAACACAAATGTCATGGTGACAATTAGTACAGCAGGCATGGAGTATTTGAGGGCATCCACGGCTATAGAGGTCGCCCAGTACAGCCAGAATGGCACACCAGATATACGCAGCTGACTACGGACTTTACTCTGAAATACAATGGTGTTCTATGTGTTTTATTCTGTGAAAATGCTTACCACTGATCATTATTTTAAACTGGTTAACATGTTCCTCATGTTTTAAGTTTTTAATAAAATAAAAGCAGTACACAATAAATGAAAATGGTGACATATAGAATTATTTTCAATATGACTTTCAAAGCTTAGACTCACTAGATGCCTGCCAAGCCAGTTGCCTGGAATGTTATTCATTTTGTAATCATTTAATGACAACATATCCTCATATACACTCAACTACTTTAACAGCTATTTCAAACTTACTGCAATCCAGCTAAACCAAAAAACGCTTCAAACAATTCAGCTTAACAAAAAACGCTTCAAACAAATATATTTTTAATTACAAAATGACTCTTAAAAAATGAACAAAACACACCTCTCTATCCTTTACAATATCCACCCCAAAACCTGCAGGTATAACAGAGAAAGCCATGGCCAGTAGAATCACGGAAGCGAATGCAGAGCCCGTGTATTTTGTCTTCTCGAAATCTGTCGGCCAGGGCCAGCTACTGACACTAATGGAGCTGGAGTTACCCCCCTTGCCAGCCATAGCCTCTTCAGTTTTGAAGATAACATTGCTCATCAGGTTGATAATTGCAGGTATGGCATGAACTGCTGAGTCATTGTAGAATGCGGTGTAGCCGAACTCAGTTAGTTGCTGAAAATTAAAGCCAGATTGATAGGAAAACATTCATTTACCTACACAATTGTTAGTACAATTTTGAAAAATTATTATTTAAGATTGTTTTATTGGCCTTGATGTAACTGAAATGAAAACTTTAAATAAGAAGATAAATTATTTTTACTGCAAAAAAAATTACACAAGCGCTGTTTATAAAATTGTTATACCAGATCTTAGGAAAATTAATCAAGACATTAAACATCAATTTCGAATAACGATTAAAACTGTTGAACACAGTGAACATAAATTTTAGAAAAGACCAATTTACAATAACTCAAGGGGCATTACTCAGCAGTTCTTATGGCAATAAGTTCAGTCAAAAACATGGCAAAGATATGACAAATAGACAGACAGCTGTCCAAGATGGTTCCTGTATACCGCACTCAAGAATGAAGTAACCCTTTAGAAATACAACAGATATTCTCACCTTTCCATCAGTAGCAAGGCTGGTGAGGTTGAGACCGAGGTAATGTGGCGCGAAGGAAGTGTTCAGCATGTCAGTGCTGGCCTTGAAGGGGTCCAACAGGAAAGCAGACGACAGGCCTTGCAGAATAAGTCGTGATGTTGTACTGTCTGAAACATGAAACTAATGAGATTCTTTTTCATTGCATCATTAATCTAATATAACCTTTCATTAAACAAGAAACCGTCGGAGACGGGTGATGCTCCCCAAAGGTTTTATTTGTCACAATATTGCACTATATATTCAGATAAAAGAAAACGTCTTGAGGGGCATAACTTTGGACAAAATAATACGATGGATGGTTTAGCAACTTAAAAATTTCAAAGGGCCATAACTCTCTAAATAAATCATCTAACCAGAACCCACTAATAACATGCGCATCTCCTCAAGGTAGTGAAGCTTCCCATAAAGCTTCATTGAATTCCAGTNCGGACTTTGCTCTGAAATACAATGGTGTGCTATGTGTTTATTCTGTGAAAATGCTTACCTGTAGATAGCCACCAGAAGACTTCATTACTATTGTATTATTTTAAAACGGTAAATATGTTTGTCATGTTTTAACTTTTATAAAATAACACCACTACACAATAAATGAAAAGGATGAAATATGGAATTATTTTCAATATGGCTTTCAAGGCTTAGACTCACTAGATGCCTGCCGATTCAGTTGCCAAGAATGTTATTCATTTCGTAATTATTTTAGGATGAGCTTGACCTTGACCATTGAGCTTGAGACACAAGCATGATGTGCAACATGTCCTCTCAACATGATTAGCCCTTTGCATGCTGGGAAATTTGTTGTCTGCTAAAATGTCGTCTGCTGAATTTCTAAAAAAAAAGCATTTTCTTCGATTTTTTTTCAAAGAATACTATCAGAAAAGCAAACAGTTTGGATCCTGATGAGACGCCATGTTCTGTGGCGTCTCATCTGGATCCAAACTGTTTGCAAAGGCCTTTAAAATCCGGTTCCAGCACTGAAAGAGTTAGGCATGTTATTTGAAAAATGCTTTCGATGATGAAGTTACAGTCAGCAATAGCTGTATCATGCTTATTCTTGGAGCTATCTAGGTCTTGCACACAATAATTTTTATTCTAAGCTTTACATAGTGAACATTTTTGGAAAATAATTATGTTAAATTGTCTGATGAAAGCCAAAGTTATTAACTGACAAGCTACATCATTGCCAAAATTTGACCTCGGAGCTCAACAAAAATGCTACAACTACATTTTGTGTTACCAAAATGACTTTATATAAATAAACAAAACATACCTCTCTATCCTTTACAATATCCACCCCAAAACCTGCAGGTATAACAGAGAAAGCCATGGCCAGTAGAATCACAGAAGCAAATGCCGAGCCAGTGTATTTTGTCTTCTCAAAATCTGTCGGCCAGGGCCAGCTACTGACACTAATGGAGCTGGAGTTACCCCCCTTGCCAGCCATGGCCTCTTCAGTTTTGAAGATAACATTGCTCATCAGGTTGATAATTGCAGGTATGGCATGAACTGCTGAGTCATTGTAGAATGCGGTGTAGCCAAACTCAGTTAGTTGCTGAAATTTAAAGCCAGATTCATTTGCAAACATTCATTTTTCTACACAATTGTTAGTACAATTTTGAAACATTATTTTTAAGATTGTTTTATTGGCCTTGATGTAACTGAGATGAAAAATTTAAATAAGAAGATAAATTATTTTTACTGCAATTATTTTTAGACAAGCGCTGTTTATAAAATTGTTATACCACATCTTAGGAAAATTAATCAAGACAATAAACATCAATTTTGAATAACGATTAAAACTATTGAACACAGTGAACATTATTTTAGAAAAGACCAATTTTCAATAACTCAAGGGGCAATACAGAGCAGTTCTTATGGCAATAAGTTCAGTCAAAAACATGGCAAAGGTATGACAAACAGACTGACAAGACAGCTGCCCAAGATGGTTCCTGTATACCCTTTCACTTCTTAACGGGTGATATAATGACTGCACACTCAAGAATGAGGTAACCCTTTAGAAATACAACAGATATTCTCACATTTCCAACAGTAGCAAGGCTGGTGAGGTTGAGACCGAGGTAATGTGGCGCGAAGGAAGTGTTTAGTAAGTCAGTGCTAGCCTTGAAGGGGTTCAATAGGAAAGCAGACGACAGGCCTTGCAGGATAAGTCGTGATGTTGTACTGTCTGAAACATGAAACTAATTTGATTTTTTTTCATTGCATCATTAAATTATCTAATACAGTCAATCTTGTATTTAGAGACCACTAAAGGGAGTAACCAAAAGTGGTCTCTTAATAAAATGGTCTTTAAATAAAAAGGCCATTTGGGACGAATGCAGACCTTCGATTTTAAATTCAGATGTAGGATCAAATCCCTTTGCCTCAATGATTTCACCTTTTGTAATCAAATGAATCTAAATATAAAATAAAATAAATAACACAATGATTTACTTCATATGTGTTTTATTTGTTTTCTCTTTTTCTAAATACAATTAAAATGGTTTGCCACAGAGAATTTGGGTTTTTCCAACTCCAAACTCATTCGCGACTTTACGTGCACTTTTGCTCTTAGACAATTCCAATACCTAGATACCGGAATTGTCTCTTTTACATTAACACTTTCCATTTTGACATTTTAATTTCTGCATGTAAGCTTATAGAAATTTGACTTGATTAATGTACATTGGGAGCTGGAAATAAATAAACAAGAGCTGTGTTTGTGAAACACAATGCCCCCTACTGCGCTTTGAAGCCATATATTTGACCTTTGACCTTGAAGGATGACCTTGACCTTTCACCACTCAAAATGTGCAGCTCCATGTGATACACATGCATGCAAAATATCAAGTTGCTATCTTCAATATTGCAAAAGCTATGACCAAGGTTAAAGTTTTGGGACAGACACACACAATGACAGACAGACAGGCAAAAAACAATATACCCCCAATCATTCGATCCTGGGGCATTAAAAACATGTTGATTGAAAACTAAATATTAGGCCTGATCAGAAAATTTGCTTACACAAACTACCGGTTGTTCGCATAATTACAATTACAATTTTTGAATGAACGGATTTTGACACATGTTACAGATTAATAGTTTTATTCTTCACACCTCTCGAAAACACTATGAAAATGTTTGTTGTGCCGTCAAATTGTTTCTGCAATAAAACCAGCCATTAATTGAGTTTGTCCATTAACGTCACAGATAACACAAATAAATGATACGCAGTCTGCATCAACGACATCGAGACAAAGGAAAAATGCTGGTGTGAAAACAGAACAAAGGTATAACCATACATCTTATCGGTTAAGATAACAATTAACACTGATTTATCCTGAACGGTCAATAGATTTTCCACTTTTACCTCAAAGTGGTTGCTTAGTTAAAGATTTGGACATCAAAATACACGAAAATCAGCGGTCGCTAGTCACCTAAGACAAAAGTCGCTTAATACAATATAAAATATAGAAAAAACGATCAGAGGGAATTCAAAGTGGTCGCATAAGACAAAGGTCGCTTAATTCAAGTGGTCGCAAGCACAAGATTGATTGTGTAACCTTTCATTAAAAAATGAAGACCCCATCCAAATGAAATTGGTTGTATTCATACCCTTGGGGTAAATGCAAACACGCTCTTCTTTATTTTTGTAACATCCTCAGTTTTTAGTAATATTTATTGTGCTTTATTTTGTTCATATCTTCAAGATAAAAACAGAAAATGGCGGAACAAATAGAATATAAGATAAGTGTTGGAAAGAGATGGGTTTATTGACTTCGCACAAAAAAGTGAACCAATCGCCAAGCCTCACGGTTTAGGTTTTTTAACCCGCGCCAAATAAACTTGTATTCATTCACCACTGACCTTGTAAGCTCTATATACCATAATACAATCTGTTCATGACAACATGTTCGCTATCTTTCTTGCTAGCTCCATACTAACCTATGCTATCCTCTCCCAGTATCGGGGGTACTGGTCCAAAGCGGCCAATTACTGGAGGGCCTGTTTTTAGTCTTCCATACATGCCGGCACTGATGTTCAGGATGGCTGGATGCCTTCCCTAGAGAGACAATCAAATGAAAAACAAAGCTTTACAATGAAAGGCATTAAACTGTTTAAAATTATTTCCGTGAGGTTATATAGCGTAAAAATATTTTATTTTATATTTTTGAAATTGAAACAAACCATTTAAAATTACTGTTAAAATACAATCTGTATAACTTTCTGTAATTGCAATAATAAAGTTAGAAGGATTATGCTATTTGACATAATCTTATGGTACACATGTTTCATTCAACATTATCACACATGTATTTTGTGGCAAAATTAATCCTAAGACCACTCTTAGTACTTTTACACAATATGTAAACACTAGAGATTGTCACAAATGAATCTAATACCCCCGAACACACACACACACAGTTCAAGGGCAAAATAACCCTGGAACTTATGTATAATTGTGAATAACAAAAGTGTATTGAACAACTTCACTTCATGGTGATGACATATTGGAAGTTTCAATTAAAGCACTTGAGAAATGTGAAGGTAGTTTACACAACAAACTTATAACATTCAATACAGACAGACAAGACGCAGACATCCTCAGTGCTGGGGTATAATCATGGCCATCCTAGAACTAGATGCTTGTAAACTCACATCTGGCACGACGTGAGACTTGTTGCTCACCATCACCCCAATGACCACCAGGATGATGGGTAAAACCAGCTGATAGAACAGCAACTGCTTGTTGCGGCTGTTCCGTAGAAACTTCACCTTAAACAATGCCTTGAAACGCTGGAAAGCTAGGGCTGAGCCTAAAAATATCAAATAGAATGTTATTCATTATTTGATACTAACATACTGTACTATACCGTACTGTTAACAAGGTGATAAATAGTATACTGTGGTTTCAGTAGATGTCAGAGTATGTTTTTTGTAACCACGAAAAAATCATTTTTAAGTGGTTTGTCCATTCTTATACCTCTTATGCTCACTTAAACTAGGCTTACTCATTTCCATTGTCTGATTAATATCGTCTAAACATCAGGATAATGTAGTCTCTAAATCTCAGCCGGTCGACAAAATTCCATAAAAATCAGAGTCCGTTTTAAATAAAATTGGTTTTTCCAGTTGTTTGATTCATAACACTGCTGTGGTAATTCTCCTTACATTTTATTCAACGACGCCATTCTCGCTTGTGGTTTATTTATGTCAGTGGTTTTGTTTTTTTAATCAGTTGACAGTATTTCCGAATTTAAGTCAGTTTTGTTAGTTTATGAATGAATATATTTGTTATGCACACTAAATGGCTTTTAATACTACTAAAGCTATTGTAACATTATAACCAGTTTTTATAGTCTAATGATTTTATTTTGTCAATCATTTTGCGTCCAAACATGTTGAAATACTAACAAGACAACATTAGGCAACACTTTTCTAGATTTTCTAAGTTTACAAATGATTTTTTTAAATTAAACTTCAGTGAAAGTATTATTATATATGAATAATACAATTACTGGAAAGTTACAAAATTACATTTTAGGAAAGAAGTAGCGTTTTGGTCAGGACTCATGAAATTTTAAGGCACTAGTCCGGCTAGACAAGTGGATTTTAAAGCTAATATTGAACCCTGAGTATCCAGGTACAGTTAAAAATGTGATATAAAAGCTTATCTTTTAAGCTTAATTTTATCATAAACAAACACATGTATACAATTGCTCTCTTAAATTATTGTTTACTCTTAGTACCAAAGATAAGTACGATAATTTGTTTTTAAGGTAATATTTGATAGATATATAAGTAACCATGATTTTATTACAAGACCATATATATAAATTGAAGCTTACCATAAATATTGTGTCTGTTTACACACAACATGTCACTGATTCATACCACAATACTTTCAAATTTACTTGTAAATACAATAACACTGCATTTTAAATGCCCTTAAACAAAAATTACCCGTCAACAAGACACCCACATCTGGATGTACCGCTAGTGGCTTGACGTTCGCTTCTTCCACAACGACACCTGTCTCTGTTGGCAACAGGCCCTCCCGCTCTGGTGGCCTTTCAATGTCGTCAACCTCAGCTACCTGAGCGTCATCGCAATTCTGAATGGTGACATTACCCCCATCGGTTGCTATGTCATTGATCTTAGGCATCCCTGCGGTCTCATTTTCGGCAAAGTTTTCCATTTCCACGACTTTTGCCCTCCGATCAGATGCTTTTCCTTTCCCGAGGTCTTCAAGACTTAGGTAGTCATGTTCCTTTTCTACAAATATTTTACTTTCAGTTACAAAAGTTCTGGAAAATAACAGAGCATAGCAGGGCACTTATTTAAAAATAGAACAAGCAGATTCGTTGAATTGTTATTCCCGGCCAAATAAATTGCGTTTATTGATGGGTGCAGATGGATGAAAAAGGCCATAACTGTAAAATAATAAAGAGTAGGATTATTGCTTTTGTGAATTGTTATTCTCCTCACTCTACAAACTCATGAAGTTTCATGTTGAAATCTTGTTTAGTCTCTGAGATATAGCCCTAAAAAATTACCTCATACAAAAAAGCAAAGAAAGTGTATGGTTATGTTTCTTGTGCATGGCATTTCTCCTTATCGATATTTATACACCCATAATGTTTGATGTAAAAATTGTGTATTGTACCTGAGATACAGACTTTACAAGTTACATCATACAAAAACCAATAAAGGGCAATAACTTTTATTTAAGTAAGTGTAGGGTCATGGTTCTTGTTCATGGCACTTCCCCCCCCCCCTGACGACCATATTGTGCGACGAACCATAAGGTAAAATGCCCCACTCCCTGGCGGGCATGTTTTTAAACAGATGGGAACCACTTTTGAACTCAGCCCAGATATCATAAGTACCAATATTCTGACCAAGTTTTATGAAGATTGGCTTTAAAATGTGACTTGTCCGACTCATGACGGACACAAGACAATCATAAAAGCTCAACATGTTGTGCTTAGGTGAGCTAAAAACAATTTTTTGGGACAATATATTCCATAATGAAAAAACAACAAATGGCGATAATTCTTCCAAAACCCATCAAAGACAAATTCCTTTCTATACAATAATCTTCAAATTAAAGCCATTCAACTGTGAAAGTTTAAGTGAGATCCACCCAGTATTTAAAGAGGAGTTGAAAACACAAATTGTTGGGACTATATGTTCTATGGTGTAGTCAAACGGCCATAAATCCGCCAAAAAATCGTCGCATCCAAAATTTTGTTCTTTACATGATTCTTGACATTAAGGTTATTCAACTGCAAAAGTTTGAGCAGGATCCACCAATTAGTTAAAGAGGACTTGAAAACACAAGCTTCAGGCGACTTCATGTTATATAGTGATAAAACATACAAAGGGCCATAATTGTGCCAAAAATTGTTGCAGTCCAAATTCTGTTCTTTACGATCGTAGTAAAAGGGCAGTTCAGAACACAAGCTTCTTGACGTACATACAGGCCGACAAAAGCAATGCTTAAGGCCTGCCACTCCCAGAGGGCATAAAAATGTTAATTCAAAATCTCCACACAAACAGAGGCTAAATGTATTCCTATTACAAAGAGGAAAATGATGTATAATCATTAAACAAGACAAGTATAGGGGAAATGAAAATTGGTGTAACTAAATAAAGATTACCTCTATAAAGCCATTGTGAGTTATTGCAATTTTCAGAACAAAAAAAGGAACATGATATTCATAAAGGAACTGATTAAAAGGCTCTCAATGTGCACCCTTAATTGTTTTAGTTGCTAAAAAAATAATGCCCACAACAGTGATAATGTTTTAAATCAGCTGTCAACAATTACTTTATTGCTGCAACAATTCAGGAAAATCTAGTTTTGGCAACTTGATAACAATTAATTGGAACATAAAGCTGTTAAAGGTTTTGAGAAAACACATAATGAATTAATGTTTTCTAAATGAACAAATAACTATTCTGAGTTTAATGTTTACAAATAGATGCTATCGTGCAGTAGTGATAGACAAGGAGCTAAGTGCAGATGGAGAGTTCACAACAACAACAACACAACCAGTGACTTACTGCCTCTGACTGCATGGCAAAAAAACAAAACACAAAATGGTTAGAGACTGAACACATCTTCTGAACACATTGGTCAGTGACAAAACACAGCTACTGAAAACAATGAACACAACTTCTGAAGACAATTGTTGGTGACTGAACACAGCAAGAAAACACAATCTGCAGAGACTGAACACAGCTACTGAACACAATGGTTAGTGACTGAACACAGCTTCTGAAGTCAATGGTTGGTGTCTGAACACAGCTACTGAAGACACTTGTTGGTGACTGAACACAGCAAGAGAACACAATCTGCAGAGACTTAAATCAGCTACTGAACATAATGGTTAGTGACTGAACACAACTACTGAAGTCAATTGTTGGTGACTGAACACAGCTACTGAAGACAAATGTTGGTGACTGAACACAGCTAGTTAAAACAAGAGGCCCATGAGGGCCTGAATCACTCTACTGGCTTGTCAATGGAATGGAAAGTCATCATGCAAGGGAATACTGAAAACACAAATCCTTTCATCCTTGCCAAATGAATTATCAGATGGCTTATATTTTATTTAATTTTAAATTTATAATTGCAACCAATTAAACAACCTACTTAAATGCCTCGGACCAATACAAATTCAAGGGGCGATAATTCTGGACTTTTTACTCTGATGTAACCCATTTTCAATAGGGTTTGAGTCCTTATTAATATAAAGACACTGAACAAGTTTGAAAAGAATCGGATGAAAACTGTGGAGTTTATCGCGCAAAGAAGAAAAAGTCTAACGCACGCACGGACGGACGGACGGTCTAATGTAACCCATTTTCAATAGGGTTCGAGTCCTCATGAATATAAAGACACTGTACAAGTTTTAAAAGAATCGGATAAAAACTGTGGAGTTTATGGCGTAAACAAGAAAAAGTCTACACACGCACGGACGGACGGTCTAATGTAACCCATTTTCAATAGGGTTCGAGTCCTCATTAATATAAAGACACTGAACAAGTTTAAAAAGAATCGGATGAAAACTGTGGAGTTTATCGCGTAAACAAACAAAAGTCTAACGGACGCACACACGGACGGACGGACGG
>VMBQ01002962.1:102802-120248 GCA_007657795.1 Dreissena rostriformis
ATATGCACATTTTATTTCATGTGCAAAACACGTACATCTTTCGGACATTCTTTTTTCGGATACAGTATTTTTCGTCGATTTTATTTTTATTTTTTTTTATTTTCGACGTTCTTTATAACATTTTCTATACAATGACGAATACACATGCGGTGATACGAATGGTCTGGTTTATACTATTTTGCATTGTATCCTCGAGTCACCAGTTTCGGTTGATGTGTAACAAATAGTTGACAAGATCAGATTAAAGAATAAATACAAACCAGTAATTGCAACTAGAAAGACTAAAAAAAGTACAATAAGTTAGGGCTGGGGGAGCTCTGCCCTTTAACGTGGTTGGACATGTGCGGCCCCAGACCCTCAGTATAATTTTCCACATTTCACATTTGGGACAATTGACACCCCTGCTATAGAAGCTTATTCAGAACTGAATCGGTAATCTCCATTGGGCACTCATTGAGTAGATGCTTATTGAACAGTGTAGTAAGTTGATCTCTCTAGACTCTATAACAAGTATTATTACCGGATGGAGTGGGTTAGGTCCAAGACTGAGATAGTTACAAATGTTACAGAACTATGACTTTAATTCGGACTAGTTAAAATTGATTCGAGCTAGTGAAATTTCCAAGCTGGTAGCCCAATTGGGCTAGTGCCTCAAAAAAAATGCCAAGACTGCAATAGGGGTCATCTGCCAGTCATGATCAATGTACCTATGAAGTTTTATGATCCTAGGCCTAAACATGTAAGTGTTCTTGAGTTATCATCCGGAAACCATCTGGCGGACACACCGATGGACCGACATGTGCAAAACAATATACCCCCTTTTCTACGAAGGGGGGCATAATAAACTCCTAGATTCTCATCCCCGCCCGCCCATCAAAAATCGCCCCGCCCGAACGTTTTTTATTATGAAAAAAAAAATCTGTAAAAAAAATCCAGCCGCAAAATACTGAGGACGAAACGGCTGAATGAGTACAAAAATAGCGAAGTGCGAATCGGCAACTCAATGTCTCTGAGATGCTTATTGATTTTTAACGGCACACGAGCGTCATCTGAAATTTAAGTGATCAAGCGATAACAACAACAAAATGTTTCTTATTTTGAGGCGTAGAAACGGCGTTACAACCGTTAAAGATTGGTACGGGGTGTCAAAATGTGCAGAAACTTTAACGTTGTGAAAATGTGAATCAGTTGTTAAATCAGGTACACTAACACTTTTGTAATCAATATAGACCTTCAAAAGAAAATAAACATATGTAACTTATCTGTTCTGCATAAAACTAGAGTTAAGGGCAACTTCTTTCAACATGAGTAAAGAGAATTTCAGTTAAAGGTTAGGTGAACCAGTATGTTTTCAATGTTATACATACATTGACCTTTCATAAAAAGTCGTTTTCGGGGCGTATGTGCATACTTTAGTTTTGAATTTGAGCTCTGCCTCATTCTAATTTGCTGATTTAGTGGAGAATCAATGTTATGCAACCAACCAAAAATGTTTATTTCTAAAAGCCCTGCAAACTTAACAAATCTTAACTATAAATGGGTTTATCTCTTTGAACTTACCGTAACCCGTCGATCAACCCGCTTGATCCTAAATCGTCCGAATAACAGTTCTAAGCATCCGAAAAAACTACAACGAAAATCATCTTATGATGATGATCTAATTATTAATGCATAACAATCAGCTCATAGTAATGCTTATGACACCGCATTGAATTTCATAATTGCATTTTAAATGTCAAGTAGTTGGAACCCGCGCAATTGTGAGTAAATGAAATTTTTAATTAAAGCGACGATCCCAGTTTCTTTTAACACAACTGCAAGGTGGAGGTTACAATGCACTAACAGTACGAGCATAGTGCATAAGAGTGCCTTATTATGTAACATTGCATCCTCCACGATAACACCATATTAATTCGGTGACTAGTTATTCTTGAATGCTTAAAGCTTTTATGATTACATACGTACCCAGAGGGTCAATAGCTGGGAGTTTGATAATATCAACTAATTCGGTGACATAACGATTGGAACGATTATATGCATGATGACTACGACGATAATAATTGTGATTAGTTTTATAAACAGCGTCGTAGCCAAGTACATGTAGTCTTATAAATGAAAATCGTACGACAGAATGCTGCACAGTTATGCTTTATCAATGAAATAAAGGAAACCTTTAGCACACTTTACAAACGTGTGTCACGAGCTGACATGTGGGCATGTTGTTTCGTTTGACCTTTGAAGGGCATATACCACAAGGTACATTATCGTCTAACTCCAGTGTTTTTGTTCCTTCTTTAGCAGCGGCTGATATAGGTCCCTATCTACCGAAATGTAATCCTCTTCTCCAAAAGAATTTCTCAAATCGATGCTATTTTCCCCAGTGTTCATGTTTATTTTGGAAAATGTCTTACACTCTCAATATGTGTCGATATATTTATGCTCAAAATTGAAGGAAAGGCTCTATCCCCAAAGCAAGAAAAGTCCTGATACCGATATGCAAAACTTATTTGCAGCATGTTCATTTCACTCGTAGATGTTGGCTATTTTCATTCGTGAATATATATATTAGCTAGGACTTTTTTTTTAATTGCTTAGTGATAATACCATATACAATTACAGTATGTGCATAAACGTATGTGCATAAACCATTATGTTTTTTATGTTTAAATTTCAAAATGATAAATTGTGCACTTTTTTCAGTTTAAGAGGTCTACAAATGAACTATAAATATTAGAAGTACTAAGAAGTATTTAAAGACATTGCAACACTGTATTTACAACAAACAACTGCCTACTATTGTGATGGAATTAAAATAGTAAACATTACGTAGAATAAGCTTAACACGGTTCTCGATCTTAAGAGTTCACAACCACGCCCCTTAAAAAACAAAACGAATCCTTACCGATTGTTTTTAAAAACTAAATGGGAGTAGCTTTGGGAAACGCATTAAATATTGCATGAACAGATATTTCCAAGCAGTTTGAACTTTTTAATAGGGGTGGCCGATCGGTTTATTACTTTCTAAATTGTTCTTCAACTATTTTTCCACACAAAATCATTACCGAAATCGAATCGAAATGTAACTGAAGTACACAAGCACTTGCGCAGCGAAGCTCTTGACCAATTCACTTAACTACGTTGCGTAATTATACACATTTTCTGCCGATACAGCACTCCTTCTACAAACATTTTGTGCCGGCGATTAATTTATTATTATGATCTTAATTATATAAGAATAGCATATTTGATTACCAAACAGTAAGTAGAACACTGAACCAATAAGATAGGGCATTGAACCCAAATACAGGACTGTTACGTATTGCATTTAAGGCAGGTCAGATCGACCCGGTCAGATACGGCAATCTAACGTGACCCCGTGATGACTGTTACNATACGGGCGTATAATAACATCCTACCGAATCTGGTAGGATTTCCTTGTGATGGCAGAGGTTGTATGCGAGAGAAAGGAACGACAACTCTGCATGGAGATTGGTAAACAACAGGACTAAAGAGCTCCAGGAAAAAAGGAAATAAAAGAAGAAAAAAAAGTTAACCTCACCTGGGATCGAACCACTGAGTACCTATTATGAACCTACTCTGTCATAAATGTGTGATGATTCTGATAACATAACTATTGGGTTGTGATAATAGCATCGGTTTTGCCATAAATATATCCTAGGTTAAATAAATTGCCGCAACACCCCTTAAAGCAATCTAACTTAGGATGCTAAAATGGTATGATTAAACTCGTTCAAAACCGAATGTAGGTTTGCAAACAATACATGCGTTAACTTCATACTATGGACTGCCAGGTCCAAGTTGTGGAGCTATATATCTGAACAAAAACGCACAAAAATATTATATAACTTTATTTTTGCATCATAAATAAATTAAAACGACATTGTTATCAATAGTCTAAATGATCAATGCATAAAAAGAGCATTTAAAAAATAAAAAACTCACAATTCACAAGCATGTTATAGAGAAAATAAGATTGGAAGGAATAGATAAAGATTTAATTATTGAAGGAAAATAATAAAAGCTTAAAAGTTCTCTTTTTGTAGCAAAGATCATTTTCATTATGATATAGACACAGAAAATAGTGTTAAAGAGTAGACATACACGTAAAAACAAACAAGTCTATACAAATACAGATAAAATCAACATGCACTGATTGTAAAACAAAATACAGTTTGCCATTTAAAATCTTGCATGTAACCATGATTTTACTAGAAATTAGATTTGTATGAGATTAAGCAATAAGTACTATTTACATATTTGCAAAGGATCATATGAACAACTTCAACCCAATTTATAAGATTTCATATAGGCTTATATACAAGTCCTCTTTTCAGTTAAAAACAATCACACAACCGTTAAGAACACTTAAAAAAATCTTTCTCAAGTTTCCGCTGCCTTTCTATTGCACAAAGAAGTTGCTAAATCCTCACGTCCATTGGTCCTCTTGAAGCGTACTGATCTGGCAAATTGTCAACCTGATTTTGAACCCCATGTAAGGGTATGAACACAGTTTGGCGGCACCTTTACATGCCCTATCCCCCTGCATGTCAATAAATACACAACGCCTACACACTGCCATTCATAGGATGTAGGTCACCTTTCGGCCCTGCTCGTATCTCAAACATGCTCATTGAAAGAAACACATGGATAAAAAATTTGTTTTTAAATTATTAAAAAAAAAAATATTATTAATTTCTTTATTCAATAATAGCTGATCTTTTGAGACATTTTTTGGAAATTTCTTAGGGACCACTGCTGCTTGCAGATGAAAAGAGATCAAAAGATATTAATGGATGCTGAGATTTCTTCTCATTTTTTTTTTATAATTTATTCATACAGTTTTCAATACAAGAGCATGTTTGATTGGGAGATCTGGTATCTTGGAGCGCTGCTCTGGTGGCTCCCTCAGCTCTACACCATATGTGTGGCAGCCTGCAGGCGGCCTGTGTATCTGTCAACACATTTCATTCTGCAGATGAAAGAACTTTGGTAGAAGCTAAACTGTAGCTAGTCTGTAAGTCTCCGATGGGCTTGTTACGCAGAAAGTAGCGTCAAACTGTGGGGAACAGGATTCTTGGTAAAGTCTGACACCTGTTGGAACCTGTAAAAGAATTAAATCATATTCTTGATAAGAAAGTTGTTTTTGTATATCTTCAGGATGAAACTTGGTCAGAATGTTAATCTTGACAGTAATTATGTAGTGTAAGTAAATGTGAGGTGGTCTTTTGCAATGTCTGTGCATGTACACTACCAACACACATTTCATAACAATTTCTCCAGCTGAACTAACTTTATTGAGGAAACAGTTTTCCGATTTTATTGTAAGTGATCTTGACCCCTATCAAACAAGAAGCAAATGAAATCCCATGCTAACCCTAGGTATGAATGAAAACTGACTAAGCGTAAAAGTTATTTGCAATAACTACACAAGACAAGAAACCGTCTGAGACGGGTGATGCTCCCCAAAGTTTTTTTGTCACAATATTGCACTATATATTCAGATAAAAGGAAACGTCTTCAGGGGCATAACTTTGGACAAAATAATACGATGGATGGTTTAGCAACTTAAAAATTTCAAAGGGCCATAACTCTCTAAATAAATCATCTAACCAGAACCCACTTAAAACATGCGCATCTCCTCAAGGTAGTTAAGCTTCCCATAAAGCTTTATTGAATTCCAGTCAGTAGTTGGGGAGAAATAGCCCGGATAGGAATTGCAGTATATGTACAGTTTATAGAAAATTTCAAAGGGCCATAACTCTGTGAAAAATCATCCAACCATAACCATCTGATAATATGCACATCTCCTGTTGGTAGTGAAGCTTCCCATCAAGTGTCATTGAATTCCCGTAATGAGTTGCTGAGAAATAGCCTGGACAAGAATTGCACTATATGTACAGTTATGGTAAATTTCAAAGGGCCATAACTCTGTGAAAATTCATCCGACCAGAACTGGCTTATATAATAATATGCACATCTCCTCTTGGTGGTGAAGCTGCCCATAAAGTTTCATTGAATTCCAGTCATTAGTTGCTGAGAAATAGCCCGGACAAGAATTGCACTATATGTACAGTTAATGGAAAATTTCAAAGGGCCATAACTCTGTGAAAAATCATCTGACCAGAACCCGCTGATAATATGCACATCTCCTTTTGGTAGTGAAGCTTCCCATAAAGTTTCATTGAATTACCGGTACGGTCATTAGTTGCTGAGAATAGCCCAGACGAATTTCCGGACGGACTCACGCACGGACAAACGAAGCGGCGACTATATACTCCCCCCAAAAATTTTGAGGGAGCATAAAAACACGAGAATAGTTATTGGAAAATGCATCATTTCAGGTATTAATTACTGTAACATAAACACATAAAAGAGTATCAGACCTTTTCCTGGCGTATCTACAGGTCAGTAAAACGGACCCATACCCAAAGACATTGTATTCCCCCATTTCCAAAATTAAATAATTTTTTTATATCTAACAAAGTATATAACTATAATCTATATGATGTTGTGCTTCTAATTTGAATTGTTAAATAGTTATATAAAATTATTTTCCCAATTCTGTGGACTTTTTAGCGCTAGACTATAAACAAGATGGAGGATCTTACTTGTCCTGCTTGTATTTCTCCTGCACTGCCTGTTGTGGATGTGACTCTGCAGCCTGGTAGGACTTGTGCAGCTCCTTGAGGCAGTCCACAAAGTGTCCGACCTCGTAACCAGTCTTCTTCACCAGGCTCTGGGGCTGAAACACATGAGATTACGGTGTTATGTCATTTGATGTGACTTCTTTAAAGCTTTAATAAGGAGCAGAGAGACACAAATGCTGTATATGAAGATTGCATATTTGAACTGGTTAAACCTTTTTTCTTGTTTTGAATTCTTAGTACGGTGAAAAAAAACAAGGACATTTTAGAGACTATCGGATTCTTTTCACACAATTTTATTTATTACAAAACCAAGGACCACAACGTTCTTTAGATTTATAAATTCTAGGCATTAACATTTTAAACCCTTTTTTGAAGAAGTCTAATATCGGCCATTTCCCCAACCGAAATAACCACTTTGTTCCCCTAATTTGACCAAAATGTTCCATATAACTGAAAATTCCACACCAAAAATAATATCTAAACTTTGTATAAAAGTGAAAAATGTTTACTTGTCGAGCCTTCTATTAGGCTGGAAAACCCAGAGCCATAAAAGTCTTTCATTACCTCCAGTATTATTCTCCTAGAGGGGTATGCGTATTGATCAAATTAGTTGTGCTTACCTCGCGAAGCATGACGTAATTTTTTCATTCGTGACCAACCGGCGAATAACATGAGCCGAATTCAAAAGCTATAAATGGATTACATTAAAAGGCTATTGAGACTTAAAATATTTTCAGTCATGTGGATATTTTTGGAATATTATTGTATCAACTAAGAAATACCGCGCAAGTTATTCCTTTTAGTGCGTTTATAGCATCTATTTTCATGCGTTTGATTTGCTCTTTTTTGTACACCTTGCTTTAATTTTACGACATACACGTTTCGTACAGACGCTTTACGACCAAGGTCACTGAAGTAAATACGAAAACCAACAAAAATGTCGCATAACTGGTCTCACTAAACCAAGAAACTTTAAAGTTTCCGACGCTAAGAATACTAAAGAGTATCAAGTGATTTTTCGAGAAATCAACAGTCACTGTCACGAGTGTGAGTAGCCCCAATCTTACTTATAGTACGTCGGATCATGCAAAGGTTGGCACAGAGAAAGACTGCATTGTCACTCTCCCAACCCCGGTTATAACTATTTACGCCACTCAGACATGTCAGGCTGATAATGGTACTCTAAATCCAGTCATTGCAAGTTTGGAAACTGTATCTGTAGAGTATCTGTACCTTCCTAACTTATCAACTCCATTATTCAAATGAAATACAAATTTCTTATTTTCCCCAAAAAAGAAAAAAATCGCGGTATTTTTCCTTTTGAAAAAGGCTGAGGCCCCTTCCCCTAAAAGGGTGCCCTGAAAGCAAGGTTACTTTTGGATGTTACTGGCTGCCAAGGTATCTTACCCATGGTTCCATGCCCAGGGAGTATCGGGCCAAGCATATGCACGCTGAAGCAGTGATGCTGGGAACATACTTGAGGTAGGAATCCATCTCAATCAGTGTCAGCTCAGACAAGAACTGAAAAAGCAACAGGGACTGTATGTAGCCAATGTAATCTTAATGTGCAAAAGAAACAAAAAATAGCTTTTGAAATTTAAATAAAACAGGATTTTTTCAAACCAATTAGGGAAAAGGAGTCTGGTCAAATTGGGATTTTTTATTAAGACAAAATGACAAATTTGGGCTATTTTTTATTGTCAAAATGGGCCAAATTGAGATTTTTTTCCCCAATAAATATCTACACACCAGGGGTTTTCCTGGCCATTTTGGGAACTAATCATATAAATTATAGTTATATACACATTGTAAGATATTTATGAAATAAAATTGGAGATAAAGTCATTTTTCTGGTTAGAAAACAACTTTAGATAAATAACATCATGTCCATTACACTTAGATGCCTCTGTGAAAATTTAAGATTTTTTATTTCAAAGGGTATGAATTCCGCAATGTCCAATCAATTTGGATAAGTTACCATGGTCAGAGACTTCAGTTTCTCCTCAGCATCGATCGACTTGAGGAAGGATTCACAGAACCAGTTGGTGGTAGGGATGGCCACATCAAAGGCTAACACCTTGAGGATGAGGTGCTCCATACGAAGGATCTGTTTCTTGTCATATGTGTCATCGGTGATGTATGCAAACTCTGTCACATCTGGGGGGTAGATCTCCTCATATTTCCTTTAATATACATGTTCAATAAAATAAAACAATCAAATTCTTTTAAATCATAAGGTGAACAAAAAATATAAAATATTTAATGCTTTATTTAGTGTAGAAAAAACGAGGCTTGTCACCATAGGATGACATATGCCCTCTTTGTCCACATTTTCTAAACCTAAATGCCAAGTGTTTTTCCACATTTTTCGAAACCTTAACGCAAAGTGTGACGGAATTTCAGACGGACAGACTATATGCGATCACTATATGCCCACCTTCTGAGGCATTAAATCTACTTAAATGTGCTATAGAAAAATGTAAGCCTTTTGTTGCCTTTCATCTTTCTTCAAGATTATTGCATGATTTTTTTTTAGGAAAGATAGGGTTACCGATAAAATCATTTTTCCCAAACATAGGAAACAAATGAATCCCTTACGCAGCAAGGAACATGNATCTGGCCAAGTGGAGCTCCTTAAAACTGGTTCCACCCCAAATGTATTGCATTGACAGTTCCAAGCTGGTGACCCAATTTGTGTTTGTTGCGTATTTATGTGTTGTGTCTATGCCTGTGTGCTTGGTCAATCTGTTTGACAATTTGTCACACAAAAAATGACCACACGCTTAAATAAGGTCTCTTGTCTTAAACAAAGGGCCACGTGGTATTTCGCTTCACTTTGTGTATATTTGAGTAGGAGACCGAAGTATCGGCTCCATATTTCCATGTTTGTTTCAATGGTATCATGTTCTACCCTTTGTGTGCATGTATTATATGTGCATCAGTTGTTAAGAAATGACATCATAATTGTGTACTGAATTGTCTTCAGATTGGGGAGGGGATTGGGTTTCAAAAACTGTATATTTAGGTTTTAAATTTCAATTATCATACACATTTGTTTTATCAATTGGGTGTAATAATATGGGTTTGTTAAAATCCGTTCTTAGAAATGAAATAGCCAGCAGTAAATGTATTTTTTTGCTGTAAAGTTACTTTTAAAGGGACTGTCAACCACGAATGACGAAAAAAGGAAAGTTTTAAAATACCGCATTTTTTTACAATTATTGGTTTATATTGATTAAAATATCACGACTGGTATATAACATTACTTCAAAAAAAGATTTTAAGTTTTCATATTTTCAGTATATTTGGAAATAAATTTTACTGGGTATGTCTACCAGGTAACTACCAGTTTACTATAAATAACGCAAGTAGATTGATCATCATCGTCACGTGGTAAACACAGGAATGCAAATTGTGCATGTGTAGTGAATTGTATATATTTTATATATAAAATGATAAATCTACTTGCGTTATTTATAGCGTGTATATCGTTATGTCACCTATTTTCGCGATGTACTTTCGATTTCACATCGAGAAATTTTATTACCGAATATTCTGAAAATGTGAACTTTTTTCAAGTAATGTTATATACCAGTCGTGATATTTCAATCAATATTAACTAATAATTGTAAAAAAAAACGGTATTTTTTAACTTTTCTTTTTTCGTTATTCGTGGTTGACATTCCGTTGAAGTTGTCATCATCATTTCACTGAGATTTCTGCTGTGTTGAAGGGCATTCCAGTACAGACTTACCCAGAACGGGTCACCTCCGCCCCTCCGGCCCCTACAGTTGCCATGGAGACTGACACTCCAAGAAATGGGGCCACCTCTTCTGCAAGGGGTATGTATATTGCATGGAAGCTTTTCTACTACAGTCTGTTTAAAAGCTTTACTGCAGGCATTGATACCTCTAAAATAGGCATTTGTTCATGGAATGTTTGCAGTTTCAACAGATGCCTATATACTAAAAGACAATTAACAACAAGAACAAACATCTTGCAAATGTTTTAACCTGAATGTTTAAAGGAGGAATCATAAAGTGTGTATTACTCAAAACACAAACAGTACTTTGACAAATGTGATGTATTTACAGGTCTTTGATTTCAAACTTAAAAGGAGGTAGAATTCGAACTAATAGAAATTCATTCCTTTCAAATGTTTAATATTTTAGATGGTAAAATAAAACAAAATAAAAAAATGACCATGATCTCTGAGTAATATTTTGGATGAAATATGTTAACTAAAAATACAAGTCAGTAATAATGTAACAAAACAGTTTCAACTCACATGTGTTACATTTCAGGATTATCATAAGTAATTGATTGCTTATCAGATTTGTTGTTAGAAAATCGACATAAATAAAACTCGTTCTGTGAAAACTGGGCTTAATGCATGTGCGTCAAGTGCTGTCCCAGATTAGCCTGTGCAGTCCGAATGTCTCGATACTTTCAGGAAATGTCCAAACATTTTCCTGGAAAATGTGGGCATTTACCACAAGTCTATTTGTTTGCAGGAGGGCCTCGTGGCAATCGCGAACGCCGAAGAAACGACCGTCCCCGTAGAGACCAACCTGCCACGGAAAAACCACAGGAGGATGGTCGCAGTGGGTTCACGCAGACCAGTAGTGGGGAAAGGGTCATCTTTATAGGAAGGAAAACCGGTCCTCAGCAGGGTGGGGGTCGAGGGTCAAACCGGGGCGGGCCAGGGCGAGGTCGAGGTGGTTACCACGGTGATAGAAACAGGGGAGGTAATGACACAAACCCATCATCAAGGGATGTAACTGACAATGCAAACACAGACAGTACTACAGTTCTGAACAATGCTGGTGGCAAACCTGAGGACAAACCACGTAGTCCTGGTGGTAACCGCGGCAACAGGCGCGGAGGGTCAGCGTCTGGTCGTGGGTCCAGCCCCCAGAAATCTAGTGCTCAGAGGGGAGACGCTGAGAGCCCCAGAAAAGGAGCTCAGGGGCCATCCGGGAGTCCCAGAAGGGGCCGGGGTCGTGGAGGTCCCGTGAACAGGTCACCTGGGGCCCATGGCAACCAACTGTCTGGAAACCCTAGCAACCAATCACAGCCACTTAGCGCAGAATCCACAGAGAAGAGAGAAGGTTAAGTGCGGGTCAATATTATGAATCTAGTCAACGAATGTATTTAAGGAGTACTTGTAATCTGACAAATGTTTATTTTTGCTAACAAAGTGCAAATTTATATTTTGGGATTTATCTGAATTATTTTTGAAAAAAACATACATTATGTGATTATTGCAATAATGTTATACAAATGATTTCATTTATATTTTTGACATGATTTATTTAGTATAAAATACATTTAGGGTGTTATTATGTGCTGGTAAGGTGTACATCCATGCATTTGTGATGTAAATGATATGTATATTATCAATGTTATTGATTCACGTTATAAGTCGTTGCTTCATCATCCTGACAGTGCCCGTGACATGTGTGACATGCATCGTGCTTTTCATAGGTCACTTTTTCTTTCAATGTAAGTGTTTTTCTACTTTCCTCTCTTATTTGAATAGTAGAGTTTATGTTATCCAATCCAACCTGAATGTTGGACCATTCTAAATATTGACGAGTATTGTGGACTAAGTTTCAATTTTTTAAGGAACTGAAAATTGCAGACAGTTGTTTCTTGAGTGTGTTCAGATTTATGTTGTTCCGTTAACAATTAACGAATTAAAGCAGAACTGAAAAATGCATTACACTTTTTACAGTTCCGTTAAGTGTTAACTTTTCCATGAGATTTTAATTTGTCTAATTTGATATTTCTTAAGTCATTAGCTTTAAGAAAAAGATGAGCAACGACTGACCATTTGATTGTCTTTGCACGTTAGTGTTGGTCATAGATTTTGTGCGCTGTTGTTATTGTGAATGTTGTACAAATCTCTGGTTTGACACAGAGTTTAAATGTTTTGTGCACTACTTTTTGACCAACTTCAAAATGCTTGAAGTAATTGTACTAAGCACCATAAATTTTATCTTTTTTATTCAAACATTTTTTGTCGTCATTTATTGTTAAAATTAACTTCTTGATGTTACTTCTATGCAAAAGTGATGTTTTAAAAGTTGTTGCTGGCTATTTTCATGTTCATAAATATTGGGCCAGTAATATTGTGTTGTGATAAAGTCGAAACAGACGTTTTACAAAGAAAAGTATCACATCATAAATATGTTGTTTTGTTTCAAGAGTTTATTTTTGTGAAGTCTGCTTTGACCTAGTAGTAGAAAAATAATTGAACATTCTGTTTGTAATTATATTTTTGGCCTAATTAAGTGATACATATACTGTTTAGAGTAGGTTGTTCATTTATTCATATGGCATGTGTGGTCGTTACGCATTCTGGAAACGATACATGTTATGCAGTCATATGTGTGTCTTGTTCTGAGAAAACTGGGCATAATGCTTGTGCATAAATTGTCATCCCAGATTAGCCTGTGCAGTCCGCACAGGCTAATCAAGGATGACAATTTCCGCTTTTATTGAATTTTTCGTTTAAATGATGTCTCTTCTTAGTGAAAATCCAGTTTAGGCGGAAAGTGTTGTGAAGCATTTTGTTCAGTTTTCTCAGAACACGCCACATATGTTACTTTGAATCACAGACATTTCATATTGTCATTTTCAAATCAGTCACATTTATTTTTGGACTCAATCACTGTTTTCAGAAAAAATAGTACCTACACAAGTTTTGTATCCAACATTCACCAAATAACACTAATTATGAAAGTCATTTTTAAATTTCTTGACTAAGAATTTTCATGATCACAACAAGGAGTATATTGTATGTACACAAAAATAACTTTATTTTGCTATGGCCTTTTAAGTAATTAACAATGCAGTAAAAAGGCAACAAAAATGCAGAGATAGCACTCATGTTTTGCATATTATGAAGGCACTTTCAATGTTTAATTGTACAATAGTTTTGGTCAAGGCAGAAGTAGCCTTATATTTAGTAGTTGTCATTGAATAGTAGATCTTTAAGTCTTGAACTCTGTACATGTCTCAATAATATTATAATAGTAATTGTTGAAGGCCATGTTTAAACTTAGAAATAACTGTATAAAAGAAAAGAGTGTGTTTATTAGAGTGTAACCCCTCATCTCTAGATTGAGGGCCAGTCAGTTTTTACTAACAAGGTAGTTTTATTGATGAACATCTCCATTTCTCTCCTTTATGCTTGGCACTTGGCAGGTAGCCAATATTTGCCCCTCATTCTAATGAGCTGCTGGATCAGCGACAAGTCATGTCAGAATAAGTCTTGTGTTGGGCTGGGACCTCTCACCCCCTGCTCTGAAGGTGAAGGCCCTAACCACTTGGTCACATATGTCTTGTGTTGGGCTGGGACCTCTCACCCCCTGCTCTGAAGGTGAAGGTCCTAACCACTTGGTCACATATGTCTCATGTTGGGCTGGGACCTCTCACCCCCTGCTCTGAAGGTGAAGGCTCTAACCACTTGGTCACATATGTCTCGTGTTGGGCTGGGACCTCTCACCCCCTGCTCTGTAGGTGAAGGCCCTAACCACTTGGTCACATATGTCTCCTGTTGGGCTGGGACCTCTCACCCCCTGCTCTGAAGATGAAGGCCCTAACCACTTGGTCACATATGTCTTGTGTTGGGCTCGGACCTCTCACCCNATATGTACTTGCCCTGCAATTTATTGAAAAAATGCAATAAATCAGTAACTTATATGTTTTATCGTGATTTTTTATTGGTTACCATCCTATTTGTTACGCTCTAATAAATTGATGTGTCAACACTCGATTTTTCACATTTCTTACTCGAAAATGCAGGCGCGCTGATTTTTTCCCACAACACCGGTTGTTACGACTAATTTTAGCGCAGTTAATTTGTTATCGCCGATAAAAAAAGGTTGCTTTATTTGGTAAAGATGTGTTAAAACTTAAAATTTTAATCTTTTCGGCCAGAAATGCCACTCGCCCTGCAGGACGAGCGCTGCCGGAATATTCACTCATCCCGAGCCGATTTTCACTCGTAATTACGAGCGGGCGAGTGGATTAGTCGAACCCTGCATGCCTCTGTCATTTTTTTTGTTAACATACCTACAGAGTCATCCAGACAAATAATTTCTGGAGAGCATGGCACTTGATCTAGTGGAAGCCTTGTGTGAGGTACTGCAGTGAGGACTGATGGAAGTTCTGTGCTTTTCGGTGCCTTGGAAACTGGTTTGGTCTGGTCATCGACAAACACTGAAAATTGCCCTGTCTGGCCGAAAGATTTTCCATTTTTCTTTGCAAATGCATTCTCATCTTGCACTGCATCTGTTAACTAAAATGTGAACAGCCATTGTGCCCATGTACAAATAAAAACACGTTAAATTCAAGAGTGACCTTTGTTTTCTTCACGACAAAAACATGTCGTGTTAAAGTACGATTATCATTTTTTATAATTGCGATTTTACACAGGCATGATGCAAATTATAAGGTCTACAACAAAACATCTGTTTATAATCACAATTCGTTAATAACACGAGTTGAAATTTGAAGAACAAACCTTTGGCTTCGCTGCCCTCGAAGGCTGTACGCGATTCGGTTGATTCGCCTGATTTGTTATTACACCAAGGACGGCTCTCTTCTGCACTTGGGTCACGTTTTTTGTGTTCGCAGCCTTTCCACGTCTTGGCACCTGGTTCTCCAAATCTTGGTGAATCGCAAACTGAGACATTTTTCAAATCGACCTTCAAAGAAATATTGTAAACTCAAAATTTGCAATTGAATGATAAATTCTAGCATCGAAATTCGGTATTTCGATGTGTAAACAACGAACAGAAATCACTAAGTTGTTCTACAACGCACGCTTTTTCAACATCTCAAAAAATTTAACTGAAACCTTTTTTCAATTTCTCTCAGCTTTGACAGTCGTTGAATTCCCCGCTAGACTCAAATTGACCAATCAAAAGTTGTTTGAAGATCCCACGTGACTTTCACAGCCATCCAGCGACGAGACGTCATTCGGAAACTTCCGTACATTGTCGGTTTAATAGACAAAAGAGGAAAACGATTACAGGTGCGATGTATTGTGTAATTGATTAGCTCTGTGCCAATTAATTGATAATCTGTTGTAACTACTTACCCGATATCACGAGTTTTACAAATACTTCTGTTCACACATTCAACGTACATGTTCGCACCTCGTTTTGCCCGATTTATGACCCAAATTTGAACGCTTCTCGGTTGTGTAGCGAGTAGCCATCGAAACACATTTTTTGGTAAAATGTGATGCTACTTGTATTTGTATTTCAATAATTATGAAATGCATCAGATTGAGTACGTAGTGAAAAGACAATTGCAATTCCAAACGAACTGTTCCCCAAATGTGTGTATGCAATTTTGTCTTCTAGTTTTTTGTGTGTGTTTTTTTTTTTGCTCTCGAGTAAAATCTTTCAATTAAATTCATACTTAAATTAGGCAACAAATGCACGGGTCTTTAAACGTTAACTCAAAGAAAATATGTATAATGGTGAAAAAATACGGTTCACCAATCATCGACTTGTTCACTCATACTTGTATTTGTTTAGACATTCTATCTAAACGAATATTAAAGACAGTTCCAAAGACCTATGTATTATAGGTTTTTGACAGTTCATATACAATTTTTATCATTTGTGTAACACGTTTCATTAATTAGTCTTATGATTCACACTGCTTGTTAGACTTCCCCATAGACCAAAATGTACCGGAAACATAATATGTAATTTGTACTATACATATATTCAGAGACGTAGATATCTAATATATTATATGTTCCCCATGTTGTTTCTATGTATACCTGGGAGTAATAAAGTATTATTCTAGCTGTTATGTTCTCGATTGTTATGATTGATCTTCTATCTAATAAAGACATGCGTTCGGCAGATGAAATACGTTATCTCTCCTCGAGCCTACACGTTTATTACAACTGTATCACCACCTGTCTGTGTCGGATTAATAAATTTGTGTAGAGTGTCGGATTGATAAATATGTGTAGAAGAGAACCATACTGTTCTCTTACCGCCTTTAATATACGATTTTCAACTTGTGTACATAATACGAACATAAAAAATATTTAAACAATGCGCTCGTTGCAATTAAGAGGACTCAGTGCGCCGTATACACCCATCCCGAGCAAAACAACATGAAAAACACTCTCAAACCAAATAACCTTTTAATCAAATATGACATTCTGTTCATTAATGCAATAATAATCAATGGATTCACATTCTCTGTTCATAGCTCTATCGGTGACATTTTACTTTGAAGTTTGGTCTTCCACATTGGATTACCCTCGTACCTGCATTTCAACGCAATCAATGCTGTATTATATAAAATATAAGCGCATAAACTATAAGCGTATAAGTGTATAGCCTACGATTTGATACTATTTATACGTCAATGTTTTTGGCATTGACTTAAAGAAGTTCGGACCCACTGCCATTTGATTTTCTCCCAGGATCTGCTTTGTATACTTTAACATATGTATGTGTTAGGGATGTAAGTGCTAGGGTATATGTGACCAGTGGTTATATGCGACTATTTATATGCATTTACAAATGGTGTGTCCTTGTTGATTTGCATGTAGAGATATCGAAAGCCGCCGGTTTTTTTTAATGATGATTTTTACTTTAAGTCGTGTCAAGTCAATGTTATAGGCAACTACATTAGCCAAACAACATACATAAGACATGTAACGGCGGTGTAAATAAATGCTTAATCGACAATGGAGATGAAAAGCATGGTATATAAAATTAATAATAATTGTT
>VMBQ01002963.1:0-19504 GCA_007657795.1 Dreissena rostriformis
GAGAGGTGATGCCGGAATATACGAATGCACCGCGAAAAATCCCAGATTTTCCAGCTCTGTTAACAGTCTGAAGATTGAACTGAGTATAATTTGTAAGTATAAACGGTATGTAGATAACTGCATTTAACGTTACGCATAATGCACAATCTTCGCAAATATCTAGCCACCCGACCGTTGGTGTTGTTATTATGATTTAATAAAAAGCAACACGTTTTTTAAATTGCTTTTAAATCTGTATACGAATTTTGGACAAGTATTTGTGTATGTAATTTGTTATCTTTTCCATAAACTTGTACTATTATTGAATTTATGTTTATACACTTTGGCGCATAAAACTCGTTGTACGTGAAAAAAAGTTGAGTTTGACCATTTGAAAAATCTATAGGGAACTCACACGATCGACATTTCATCGAAGCATTATGAATGGTATGGAATGATTCGAGGGCAATACATTACTTTTCGACATACCGAATAACGTTTGATTATCCAATTGTATATCTGTCTGCTGTAAAATTGTTATCGTTGCCGCACAGTGGATCGTTTTATTGAACATATGTTTGTGCACTTTGGTGCAAAGAACCCTTTGAAAATAAGGCCATCCGGATTTTCTCTTTAAAGAATTTATGAATGCCGAATATCGTTTCACATCCACTATGATATTAAAAAATATGTATCATAATTTGATATGCACAATACTAAATTATTTAGAAGAACATGTTGCAACACCAAGTTAGTAAGTCGCGTGTTTTACTCTCAAACACATTTTATTTTATGTTTTCCAACACTCAAAAATTCATGCATGTCTATTTATTTTGGTACAGAATTCATTTCAAGTAAGTGAATAAACAACCGCGGCTTGATTTTTCTTGACCTTTGTTTAATTTAATACAGAGGTCATGTTCAATTTTAATTTCGCATCATTTTATCATGACGTTGAATTGTGCAATTTTGAAAGCGGAAATGATTAGTGTATACTCAAGGATAGATACTATTATGTGACAACTTTTCAATTAAAATACATCTACTGAATTGTCAGACTGAAGTTAATGAATTACATATTTTGACGAAAGTTATTAATTATAATTAGTTTTATTACGTTTTAAATGCGTTAAACAATAACAATATAACAATATTTTATTACTTTATTTATTGTTATCTATTTTCTTACTTAGATCTATATGGTATGTATTATTATGACTTTCAACACTTAACAGTATTTTGATATTAAAGCAATGAGATTTTAAAAATAGCTCTACCTAAATTTTATTTCTTATTACATCTATTTATCATTCATCGATACTTGGGATCGCACTCTTGGGAAAGGATCATTTTACTCGAATATATGAATAGTTGAACATAATAAAATAAAATTGTCAATTACAAGCTAAATATTTAATTTGTAATTAATTAATTAAACACAATGACCTGCGTGTTGGTATAATTAACCATTAATTTTTATTTTTATATGGACTTGTAATAAATTAAAAATTCATTAAATTATAATAGTACCCATCCTTAGTATACGGTATTGTGTTTATCTTTGACCTCGATTATTTTAACACGGTATTTTATCAATGTACGTTATTCCTTATAACAATTCTTTCATAGATGGCCCTGATTCCGTACAATTGTCTCCTTCGTCTTTGGTATACGTTCGCAGCGAAGGTGAGACAATGAATGAAATTGAGTGCAACGCCAGTTGTAATCCATATCCTTGTACATACACGTGGACCAAGGAAGGGAACTACATTGGCAATACAAGCATGCTCGTGCTGCGATCTCTACAGAAGGAGAAAGCTGGAGGTTACCAATGCACAGCAAGGAATCCCGCATCAACAACATCGGAGACAAGTCACACTGTTTTTGTTGAAATAAGAGGTTTAGTTATAATTTTTTAAAACGTTTTTGTTTGCTTTATACAGATCTTTGAACTTTTATTTGTGGGTTTGTCGTAAAACATGTGTCAATACTATATATGTGTATTTTTCTAGTTAACATTTAAATCATAAATATATTTTCTAACTTAAATATACCCATATATTTACATTTCTCTTATCAATCAAATCGGTTTACTTTTTTTTTACAAAAAGTTGTTAATTAATATACATTACTAAACGATTCAATTTGTAATCTTTTTTTAATTATCTTACATATCAAAACTGGTGTATTAAATGTTACATGATCGCCGATTACGAGTTGATATCAGAGTGCNTAAGGGAATGAGATGATACGTGTATTTCTTTCATAAAAAAAAGTTGTAATTCTGTTAATTTTGTATATTGTAACCATTGAATTATTAAATTGCAATGCTATCAACTTATTACTCTCTTGGTTTGTTTTTAATTTAATATTGATTCTATGATATTAATGTTAATGTACACATGTGTGTTTTGTGGTTTATTCTACGCTTAGTGTGTTTAACCATAAACCGATTTAAATCCCAAATGTTTCGGACTGACAGATCCAAAGCGGTGACCTACTTTTTATTTCTTGTTTTATTGAAATGTTTGTATTATATGTAGAGTCGTGTATTGTAAAGGCGTTTGGAAAATAAACGCATATTGAAGATTTACAAGAAAATCTATCCTAAGTTTCTGTTTCATATATATATATATATACTATAAAACGTACACATAATTTTATTCAAAGTGTAATTAAACAAAAACAAAGGTATTATCATATGATGTGCTGTAACCCTTTAACGCATTAAATGGCAATTGCTATTTATTGTTATTTTTGCAGAATTTAATGACAACAACAACGATCATGATAATGTCTCGCCCGACGACAATAATGACGACAACAGCGAGCATTATGATCACTTGCTCGACGAAGGTAATGACGACAACAGTGATCATTATGATGTCTTCCCCGGCGACGGCCATGACAACTTTGTCGTTCCGTTCGCAGTCGTCCCTTTTGGCATAACAGAGCGTGAGGCAACATCAATGTACCCGTCTCTCCAGGTTTGTNAAAGGACCAAGAAGGTGTGTATGATAGAAATGCAATACTGCTGCAGCTTCTTTATATTGTTGTTGTTGTATTTCTTTATGGGGGGAGTCTGCTTTTTGTTGTCTTTTTTAAGATCGAATATTTTGAGAATATTGTACGATATGTGTACTACTGTACTTATCGGCACGAATCCATGTACTAATAGCCAAGGCTCATGGTTCAGGTTGTATAAGCCTTCATTAATTAAATCATATCAACATATTTTGTTTAACGAGATAAGGAACATTGTAACGATAGAACAGCTGTTAATTTTAATTTTAAACCCTATCAAACACCCAGTGCACAGCTATGCGTTACGCTACTTCAAAGCACTGCTCAATACGGCGGTAAATCACCATTTTTTTTTAATACCTGGTGAACACCTGGTTAATAGCTCTTAATTGTAATTTGAAACGTATCGAACACCTAGTGCATAGCTATAAATAATTCTACTTGAAAGCACTGCTCAATACGGAGGAAATCACCATTTTCTTTTTTGAATACCTGGCGAACACCTGGTGAACAACTCTTCATTGAAAATTGAAACCCTATTGAACACCCAATGCACAGCTATGCGTTATTCTATTTAAAAGCCAAGCTCAATACGACAGCAATCACCATTTTCTTATTTGAATACCTGGTGAACACCTGGTGAACAGCGCTTTATTGTAATTTGAAAACGTACCGAACACCTAGTGCACAGCTATGCATTATGTTACATGAAAGTCCGGCTTTATACGGCCGCAAACAAAATTTCATTATTCGAATACCTGGCAAAGACCTGGTGAAGAGCTCTTCATTTTAATTTTAAACCCTGTCGAACACCCAGTGCACAGCTAAGCATTAAGCGACTTAAAAGCAATGCTCAATACGACGGTAATCACCATTTTCTTATTTGAATACCTAGTGAACACCTGGTGAACAGCTCTTCATTGTAATTTGAAAACGTATCGAACACCTAGTGTATAGCTATGCATTGTGATTCTTTGAAAGTCCGATTTTATACTGCTCAATACGGCGGAAATCACCATTTTCTTATTTATATACCTGGCAAAGATCTGGTGAAGAGCTCTTTATTGTAATTTGAAACCCTTTCGAGCACCCATTGCACAGCTATGCATTATGATGTTTGACAGCCCGGCTCAAGTTGGCGGCATACACTAATTTTCATTTAAATACCTGACGAAGACCTGGTGAACAGCTGTTCATTTTGATCTGAAAATCTGTCGAATACCCAATGCATAGCTATTCGTTATGTCATGAAAAGCAGGTGAAGACCTGGAGCATAGCTTTGTTTTGCTTTTTAACATCTGACGAACACCCAATGCATAGCTATGCATTTCTATTTTAAACAGCTGATGAAGAGCTCACATCTAACAGCAAACTTCACATACCTCATTCACAGTTTGTTTACATTATTTAATCGGACTTCAATAGCGCGGTAACGACTTGACACCTTAATGGTATGTTTAATCCGATTATCGATATATTGCGCGAGCGGAATGTGTGACACCGCACGCGCCGTGCTGATTAGGTATTGTAATTTACACGCCTCCGGCATCTTGAGAATTTGGATCGTCCGGTGTACTCAATGTATTTTACGTTGAAAATGACGAAATTCAAGGAGATATCCGTTCGGTTTCCGGTCTTGAGAAAGTTAGGTTTCTTCAACTTTTTTAACAAAGAAATAGAAGGGGAAAATACGGGACTGGCCCGACCGTTCGGAATTGGCAGATTTCCGGTATTCGGAGAGTCCGGTATTTGCAGAGTCTACTGTAATCATTCGGGTTATAGCTGCATGGTTATTTTGCTTATATTTTATAAATAATACAACATTCCAATCACAACTTGTTGCAATATTAGTTTTCAGATAATTAGCACATTTAGCTCTTTTTTTTTAAAAATAAATTGTACCCCCGCAATTGTAAAGCCATGTTAGGTCAACGGCCATTCATTTTTTCAAGTAAAGTATATCTCTAAAATGGTCTTGCTTGGAAGATACGTTCCAAAAATAAATTGATTAAAGCAAAGTGTATTCCAAAATAACAACCACCGTATTATTAAGCTCATACATGTCTCACACGAACAAAACAGAGTATGAGTATTGCACGAATTACAGGTCAATGCTTGCGATCTGTATGATATTGGGATAAACATAAACGTTTTCAACCGTTTCAGAGCAAGACTCAAACACACAACATACAACTGTCATCGCTCTTGGCTGTGCGACGGGCGGATGCGTTTCTATGGTTTTAGTTGGACTGCTGGTGTTGAAACGGAGATATAGGCTGATTCGTAAAGGCAATGTAGAGAAGAAAGGTTGGTTTATTTAATCAAAGTGATATTTTTTAATGTGACTATTTAAACAGGTAATTATATTCACAACGCAATCAAATGGTAATGCTAATCGTTTGAACTATTTTCCGACAACATTTACATTTTTAACTCTTAGCATATTATGATATTTATTTGTAAGAAAACGTTTTTTTCTTAACATACTTTTTGAACATTTATTTCAGAGGTTCCAGGTGAGCCGATCGAAATGCAATTCAAGATACGAAGATGAATTAAATCAGCGTGAGTAAATTATCCCATACTCGTATCGTAGTGCACAGACATACACGCGCGCGCGTTCTTCCCGTAGTATATTTGGATTGTTACATTGCTGTGAATGGTGTATATATTCAAAGTGCAATGCTGTAATGATAGTTTTTTTTTCAGACGTATACTCAAATGAATCAGCCGTCAGGTATGTGTTGAATTTTTCATTCATATATCTACATGTAAAAAGATCCCATTATTTTAAGTTCAATTGCCAAACCTATGTATAGTTTTGTGTACTCCAGGAGTTTAGTGCTGTCCATTATGAAAGTCTCCGCCCTGCAAGAAATGGTTATGGTTATACATACATTTTCCATAAAATCAGGCTTTGTATGTCCAGATATATAACGTAATAACTTTTAAATTTGACCATCAGGTTTTACAAATATTTTTCTTAAAAACAGTTCGTCTTTGTATGAATACGTGAAGGTCACTTAGAGGTTCAATTTCTGGATACCCAAAGCGACAACACTTTACAATAATATGCGGAAAAAAACGATAATTGAATTGCCAGTATCGACATTATATTAGCAGTCACTCCACATAATGTAAAATCACTGCGATTTAAAATTGTTATTGTCGCCATTCATCATTGCGTCAATTAAACAAGTTTACATGTGTATATTGTCTATAAGAATTGCATAACACAAGTGACGACGTAACACGTTTCAGAATAACAAACGAAAAGATGATGAGTTGTATATATCAGAGATTTGAAAGCTTACATATACATAATAAGCCGAATTAGTCGATATTAAACTTGTTTTACAAACATGATTGTATTATCCTATAAAATGACTATTTTCTCGGAAAAAGAATCATCAAGTCCTAAAACAAATTCTGATTTCAAGTATTGATACTTACAAATATTATGGTTGAAACAAGGGTATATTTAATAAGATACTGCACACATCTAAGATATTATTCAATTCATGTATATGATATGGGTCTTGTTTGTTTGTTGTGTCTTTATTGTTGATTATCTTATACAGAAATAGAGACATGAAGGACAGCAGCCAACATATTTATGAACAACTGGGTAATGACAAAAATTAGTAGCAATTTACAGTGTTATTTTATAACAATATAAACGATAAACGATAAAATTTTCAAATGGCGTATGATTGTTACACACTATTATCTGAAATTGCATCAATCTTATCTTACTATTACATTTAAACGCATACAATTAACTGTATGTATTGCGTGTCATTTGAAATGCTATGAAAATAACTATTCTTGTCCAATACAAATTGTTTATAAATTGAGATTAATAATGTACTGCACATTTAAGTCACATCTTTATTTAATTTAAAATTGTATGCGCCCCGACTTTATATACATTACATACTTACTAACTTAACACTTTTAAAGGAATACAATTGAACTAAACAATATTTATTTATTTCTGTTATTTTAGCTAGAGGCGTCCATGGCCAGTCATGAAGAGGACATTGGCCATTCTCACATATGAATTAAAGTGTTGTTGTACAGATGAAGACGAGATCATCATACAATGTATAATGTTATATTTCTGTTGATTTCTTAACTTTATTTATTCTGCTTGCTGTAAATCCTGCTAGTTTGTAACTGAGTGCCACATTTAAGTATTTGTTTATTATTAGTGTTTAACTGAGGTCTTGAGAAGGGTTGGCAATTGTGTTTCATGAGTATTTATACAAATCTCATTTGACCATTCAGGCTATATTAGAGTGCCCAGTCAGCCGATTTAGGTATTTGTTTGAGTTTTCGCTATTTTAAGGTCAATATTCAACGACAACTTGCAATTAAAAAAAGGTCTACATACCAATATCCCCCTAGCCACTGTAAGAAGATATCTTGAAAGCTTATCACGAGTACATATTTAATTATTTCAATACTTGTGTAACATACTTTCGATCAGGTTTCATACTAAACAATTTTACTGTCAACCAATAAGTCTCGGTATATAAAAATGAAAGTAAGGAGGTTAGAGTCATACTTTAAGATATTGCAAATTCATTTATAGAGTATGGAACGAACGACAAATGCATTAGCTCCGACTACGTGGTATCTCGATTATCTTCTGTCTTAGTTAACAGACTATTTAATTGACTGAAGCCAGTAGGTTGTAATTTCTAACAATTGAAAATATAACAAATAACCTGCCTTTCAATGCAGGTGTTCCTCAATGGTCCATATTAGGGCCCCTACTTTGTGAAAACTGAAATGATATAATTCGATAAACGCGACGTCCCGTGCGTCTGTTTGCAGATGAAACTGCGCTATATATAGTTGTCAACAGTCCTTTTGATGCAGTTACTCATCCATATTCCGATCTTGCAAGAAGTAAAACCTTGGCTGAACGTGATTTGTTACCTTCAATCCATCCAAAACAGAATCTTTATTTATATGTAGAAAAATCAACCGCCCAATTCATCGCCTTTTTTCTGAATGAATGCCAAATCAATCAGGTATTGTTTCATAAACATCTAGGCTTGATGGTTAATAGTTAAGTTAAACATTCAAGACCATGACAAGATTCAACTGGAAGCAGCAAAGATAATCAGAGGGGGAACACCTTTAGCATCATTACAGAATCGATATGATGAAACGGTCCAGGAACCCTTAAAAAATGAAAACACAACATAAAACGAACCCTCGTCTACAATTTTATAAATCACTATCATCCCCATATTTGTGTACATTAATTCACCCCAGCGCGGACAAAGAACGGCTTTTCAGTTTCCTAATTCTGGCACTATCCGTTACATTCTATTTAAATTGCACCTTCTCTCACAATCCATTGCACCATCAACTATAACCTTATGGAAACTCTACCGGAATCTGTAAGATCGCCTCCTGAGTCTGCTTTTAAAGTAAATCTAAACAAAGATAAACGAAATATTCCCCTGCATAACAATGAAGATGAACGAATGTCTAATAATATTCTTCACGCGCGTTAGCGAATTCAATGTGGCAACATTAAATACAATTTGTACGCCAAAGTCATAAACGAAAGTCCATATTGACACTGTGGTGAGATTGAAGATACATAACACATTTTCTTTACTTGCCCGACTTATACTGAAAAAAGAGCTATACCTTTGCAACTTCTTATCTTCGGTGTTTACGATAGATAATACGATTCAAAGTCATTGATATTCAAGCATGTCCAGCGTTTCATCCGAGTTAATCATATATTACAATGTACTCAATCTCATGAACAGACCACATACCACTAACAATGCCGCGTCCCGCAACCGATTCTTGTGTTATTGCAACTTCCTTATTTTTTCAACTCTACTACCTGTATCTCTTGTTAGTATGTTTAACATATGACATTTAAATTCTCTTAGATGATTACGTACGGCCATGTTTTTTTTTAACTATCCGCATTATTATGTTGCAGATATTGTATGATTACTTGTATCTTCTTCCCAGTCATTAACTTCATTTATGTTATTCTTATGTTTCCATACTGTGACATTTCTATACATAGTTATTTCAAGTTTATTAGTTTACATCATATCTTCAGCACTTCCATCAGACAGAAGAGAGATATAGCATATTCCCAGAGCTTTATTTTTGCAATTTATGTCATAACTGTACTTTGTATTCTTTAAGTTAATCAACATAGGCATGTCTACCTGTTGAACATATTTTCCCCATATTTATGTTTGTAGTGTATTTCTCACATGTATTAACAAGTTAATAAATAAATATCGTTTAAACCATTCGAAGTTTCATCATAGTGGCTCCATGAGCAAAAAAAAACACACAACAACAAGGAATATGACATGGCTGAGGAAAATTATATTGTGTACTGGAAAATGTTTCCAACTAGTTCATAAAATGTTTTATGTTGAAAGGTTCAATTTAGGTAATAAAAATGATAGTTTATCGATATTAATAGAACAACTAGACTCTGTTAAAGCGAAGCTGTGCTTGAATCTTACATTGTTGTACAAATGAATGTTCTATTGTATGAAGGTCGGACACAACAGAAGTTTATAAAATTATCCCGATTAAGACCACATTCAATGTGATGCTTATAATTAACTCTTATTTTTACAAAGATGAAAGTTAATGTGTTAATAAACAATATGTGTACTGATATGATTGAATTATTATTTAAGTATTAAAGTGTTTATTACGGAATTCTTTATCGATTGACTGACCAAACACATGCCTAGATGGATATGTTTTACGTGACTGCAAATATTGATTTGCAAAGCAGTCTGTGCGCGTGCGCAAAAATAACGAATCTTAACAATCACAATCAATTGGTCTATATATTGGTAACATTCTAATTACCGATATAATTACCCATTTAATGATCATTATACGTAGTTGTTTATTTCTCGATAAGTAAATGATGCTTTGCAAACGTCTCTGCAAATAAAACGCACACTGCGGAATAAGGCAACTATATTAGTTCGTGTTCATATACAACCACTTGATATATGAAAAAGACTTACACTTTGATATGGAATTTGGGCTCCGAAAATACCGTTTTTAAGAAATTAAACACTGCGAAGAGAAAAATGTCAGAGTGTTGAGATATTGTCTGCGTTGGAACAGAAATTAATTATGATTGAACCAGATTGCTGATTAAGTGGTTGAGAGGCCCAGTCCACCGAAAATAATTCGGTGCATTTAAAATGACCTTGTGAAAGTGTGGTGTCCCTCCTGAAACTTCATTAAAATGCAAAACTACTTCAAACTTACTTTTAATGTCCGGACTGTTGAACTATCCAGCTTCACTGTGTACTATTTATTACTCATAATCATTTATTAAGATATTTGAATATACATGCAATTTGCAATGTCCGTGTTTGTTTTCACTTGACTATAAAAATATTTCAATATTTTCATTTAATGTTAAATGAAATTTCGTCAATGTATTTTTTTTTTTCATAACAATAATTACTGGCATTTACTGAATCAACACACACAAAACACGTGCGATCGTTAATGAAAAATAACATACACCAACACGCTCATTCCTTTGAGAAGTATAGTACTATAATAGTCATCAGGCTTCTCTTGTCTAGAAGACGATAGTGCTCTTCAAGATCTTGAATTCGAAGTACTTGATACATCCGGAATCGACGGGGCGTATTGGACTCTAACTTGTTCTCTTCACACTGCCACCAAGTTATTAACCGTTTCGAAAAATTGCCAGTTCCTTAAGCCGTTTTGGAACACAGACGTACAATGGCACATAAGCGCTCACGCGAAATGAGATGCGAATGGTAGAGACAAGGCCGTACGCGTAACCCAAGAAATGAACAATTCATACAAACAGGCAAAAGCTTATTTCCGGAGAACAAATTACCTGCCTTTCAATGCTGGTGTTCCTCCATGGTCCATATTAGGGCCCCTACTTTGTGAAAACTGAAATGATATAATTCGATATACGCGACGTCCCGTGCGTCTGTTTGCAGATGAAACTGCGCTATATATAGTTGTCAACAGTCCTTTTGATGCAGTTAATAATCCATATTCCGATCTTGCAAGAAGTAAAACCTTGGCTGAACGTGATTTGTTACCTTCAATCCATCCAAAAACAGAATCTTTATTTATATGTAGAAAAATCAACCGCCCAATTCATCGCCTATTTTTCTGACTGAATGCCAAATCAATCAGGTATTGTTTCATAAACACCAAATACATGAAGAACTGAACAAATAAACAAACACAATTTACAATAGTTTATAAAAAGCATAAGCATAAAATGTATACATTGTACAATATTTTACACGTCGTCAGCGATAAATTCAGTGAACATTGACATTATAAACAGAGTAAACTTATATACACATAAGTTTGAACTATCATTTATAGGCATGGATTTANTACTATATTACTAGTAGTCATCAGGCTTCTCTTGTCTAGAAGACGATAGTGCTCTTCAAGATCTTTAATTCCAAGTACTAGATACATCCAGAATCGACGGGGCGTATTGGACTCTAACTTGCTCTCTTCACACTGCCACCAAGTTATTACCCGTGTCGAAAAATTGCCAGTTCCTTAATCCGTTTTGGAACACAGACGTACAATGGCACATAAGCGCTCACGCGAAATGAGATGCGAATGGTATAGACAAGGCCGTCCGCGTAACTCAAGAAATGAACAATTCATACAAACAGGCAAAAGCTTACTTCCGGAGACTCTACCGGTTGCACTCAAACCAGTTCATGCTGCAACTAGACCAGAATCTCAATAAAGCGGCTGAAATGGACAGCAACACATTCTGGAAAATCGTTAACTCTAGAAAAAGATCGAATGCGACATGTGAAAGTGTTGGCGTTAAATTCAATAACAAGCTACACAGAGAGGCACACAAGTTTACCAAACTGAAACTATTTGAAGATGCTCTACAACCCGTCAGATAACCTTACATTTGATAACGAATGGAATAAATGCGTCGAAAATAAGGTAAGGATTGTGATGTCCACGATTAAAATCAACATCGCTGTAACTGTACTACCAGAAGATGTTCACGCTGCCATCAAAGATTGTCCAACCAGTAAAGCCTCCGGATGTGACAACATTGTCTACGAACATTTACTTATTGCGGAAGATATTCTTTCGCCCATCAAAGCAAACGTATTCACATATATGTTGCGAAATGTTTATACCCAAGATAAAATGAAAAAAGGTGTAATAATAACACTTCACATGAGCTGTAAAAAAACGTAAAGACGACCCGAACCACTATCGAGCTATATCATTGACTTCAAATGTGTGTTTTATCGCACGTGAAATTAAAAGCGTGTTATACGTCTGCTTTCTGGTCTCTCGCCAGCCTTTTTACCGAGTCTGGCACGAAGGCCTTAGTTACAAATTGACTGAGGCCGGCCTTGACGCCACTATGCTTCTTCATATAGCAAAATTGTACCGGAACACCACCAATTGTGTAAGGTATACAGGTCTAATGTCGGAAGCCTTCTCTATTATGAAGGGGAAGCATAACATCACCGATCCTGTATCTCAATTTTATCAACGACCTAATTAAAGAACTGAGGAAGAGTGGACACGGATTATGTATGTCTAATATGTCCACGTGTGCACCGACCGTTGCGGATGATATGATTCTGATATCATTATCCCGCCATGGGCTACAATGCATGTTATCCATTTGTTACACCTACTCCAAGCAAGTGTGGCGTTATCGCATTTAATGACAGTGGGCGGTCTTGTCAGGAAAAAAGTGGTACATGGGAAAGAAGCAACTAAATGAAGTTAAGGTGAACAACCACCTAGGTCTTATATGCGACGAGTAACTTTCGACAACCAAATCACTTAACGACGATAGCAACAAACTGTTGGAACGTTCCTTAACATACTGAATAGTGGGTTACATCTCGGAGGTTTTAACCCACTTTCACTAACAATGTTATACCAATCAGTGGTTATACCTAAAGCACTTTACGGATATAAACTTTGGAATACATGCACGCAAACGGAAATTAAACGACTTGAGGTAGACCAAAGGCTTTGCGTTGGACACATACGATCATTGAAACTGTATACCAGCACTGTCTTTTCACTCGCAGTGTTAGATTTTGAATCGCTCGAGACAGGTGTTGACGCAAGGAAGCTTACATCTTTTGGACAGTTATGCAGTCTTTCTTGTAGATATTTGGCCAAGCACGTGTTCCTGAATAGATTGACGCGATTTCTTTACCTTGATTATTAATGCAAAGGATTTATACTAGATATATTGAGGTTACTTCATAAGAGAATCTAAACGAGTATCTGGATATGTATTTGAACAGTGGGACCTTTGTTTAAAATATGCAGTGGAAGAGCATTCTCAGGAGACACGTGACAAATCCGTCCAGAGAATCCAGGTACTCGGAAATATGCAATCAAAGACCTGGTTTGTCCGATATAATGCCGAAGTTCGGTAACCCATATGTGCTTTATGCAATCTTGAAATCCCATCCAGAGTTGCTGCCCATAGTGAAAAAATTATTCAGTAACAACGAAGTAGCTGGGTATTGAAGTTTTAATTCAAAATTCATCCCAACTTTCGTGAGTCTTGTAAGTTATAAAAAACGTATGTTTAACTTTATTTCCACCAAATACATGAAGAACTGAACAAATAAACAAACACAATTTACAATAGTTTATAAAAAGCATAAGCTTTAAATGTATACATTGTACAATATTTTACACGTCGTCAGCGATAAATTCAGTGAACATTGACATTATAAACAGAGTAAACTTATATACACATAAGTTTGAACTATTATTTATAGGCATGGATTTAAATGAAGTACTGGCCCCGTGTTCACAAAACATTTTTTGCAATCGAAAATCGATTTTTCCTGTCATTGAAAACGGATTTCCATTGTAGTTGATAGGCAAAAATGAAAATCGATGTCAGTTAAAATCGATTTTCGATTGCAAAATCGTTTTGTGAACACGGGGCCTGGTATTCAAGTTACGAAAATCTACAATACATTTTGTTCAGTATTATGAGCACAGTGCCCAAGCAAGACTGTTATATGTTAAAAGTATCCCTTTAACCCACGATCTAACGTTTTTAGCATTGTAAAATTTGACGCGCTAGCGTTGAGGAATGTTTGACACACTTATACATCTGCTTTTTATTCATCGGTAAACTGCACAAGTAATAGTAGAAGTCTACCCCGAAAGTTTGAATAACGAGTGCAACCATGCGTGCTTTGATTAAGATTTTCACTGCAATTTAAAAAGGAAGTAATGAAAAGTCACTTGCCGACGATGTGCAATGTGATGCGTTGCAAAATATTAAATGCAAATATATGCAATAAAATATGACAAAATTTAATGTCTTGACACATTTACGGTTGACTGATCCGGATATTCTTCATCACAATTACATGTTGGACCTCCGTTTGTACATTTAAATTGAATTTGCTGCCGTTAGTGATGCTGGAATAAAAACTTGCAATGAAAATGGTCCAATTGTATCGATAGTTCTATGTATTTTGGTAAAAGCATAGGTGCTGGATGCTGTTTATTATGTCTCCTTTTACTCAGTTATTCTAGACAGACAAGATATATGTGTCATTTATTTATAAAAGTACAGGAATAGTTGCGAACCTACGTAAATAGGGCATATAAGGTTAGTGTTACTTACTTACTTACTTAATCCCCTTCGTGCCTATTGGCGCATAAGGCCTCCACCAAAGCTCGCCAATGTACCCGGTCCTTTGCCAATGTCCACACCTGGCCCAAGCTCCAATTTTCATTTCTCATCTCCTTTACCACTGACCGGCGCCATGTCTCTTTTGGTCGACCTCTTTTTCTACGTCCAATGGGTGTCCATCGCATTGCAACCCTTGGAATGGCTGTTTCCTCCATCCTTTGGACATGACCAATCCAGCGCCATCTTTTGCGTGTGATCTGCATTGGTATTGGGGTTGTACCTGTTTTGCGGTGGAGTGCTGTATTGGATATAGTGTGTGGTCAGAAGATTTGGAGAATCCGCCTGAGACACCTTCTTTGAAAGACATCAAGCTTGAGGCAAACAGACTTTGTAACTTTCCAGGATTCTGAACCATACAGCAGGACTGAAAGTACGTTGGTCTTGAAAATCCTGATCTTGGTAGTATAATTGAGCTTGGAGGACTTCCAGATGTTCCGTAATGCCGCATAAGCACCCCTGGCTTTGGATAATCTGTAATTGACATCTTCTTGAGGTTAGTGTTAGGTGCATATAAAGTTTATGATGCTTAACCACGCATTATTATGTGTCTTAGTATCGTGCGATTAACTTCATCCTTATAAAACATTCGCCAATTATTGTTTTATCTTAGTATTCTGGTGATTATTACCCATGTAAACGACCAGTGAATATGGATACAAATACAACAAATAACTGGTTTCTCAGTTTAAGCTGTGGAGCATGTGTGACGTATTGAAGTTCATATCGTTCCAAAATCATCATAATTATCAGCATTCACTTGACCGGTCTGGCCGTTAGGAGGAAACGAGAGATGACGACACGGAGATCTTCCTCCAGTAAGGGTGTTGTGAGTAGCTCACCCATGGAGCGTAACGTCCATTCAGCTTTTCTTTTGGCGACCTACCTCTAGCGTGCCCTGGAGCACAGTCTTACACAGTGAGTCCTTCACGGTGACGTGCGCAAACCAAGCCAGATTTCGTCTTGTGACGGTTGCCGGGAGGGGTTCTTATTGGATTACAAGTGCTCCGGGAATAGTTGCGGAGCAGTCTTCGGAGACCCATTTTTTGTTTTTAATAGCATGTATCCTGCGTTCTGTATCCGCGTTTAGCGTCCATGACTCGTACATTAGGGTGGTGGCTACGAGGGAATTGTACAGCCCGTACTTGGTTGTGAAGTTGATGGAGCTGCTTGTCCACAACCTGCTCAGTCTGATAGCCATGTACATTCTTTATTCGGACTTCTGCGGTACCTGTGCCATCCAAGGACAGGATTGCTCCCAAGTTTTTGAAGCTGGTAACCGTATCAAGCTTCTCGCCGTTCATTGCGATATCTGCATTGGTGGTGTTAGTCGCGCTGTTCACCATAGTCTTCGACATATACGTGCTGACGTCAATTCCGTATGCGCCTGCTCTTTAAGGCATTCTGTTGGTGAGGTCTTGCACTTCTTCTGGTGCCACCCATTAGGTCATTTTCATCAGTAAATCCCAAGTTAGAGATGTGCATGTCACCGATAGATATGGAAGTGTGATGGTCTTGGAGGATTCCTTGCATTATCTTATCAATGCAAAGGTTAAACAGGACGGAGGAAAGCTGACATCACTGACAGACGCCCACTGATGTCCCGAAGAAGTCAACCCTCTGTCCATTAAGAAGTACTGTGCTGCTGACGTTTCCGTAGAGGTATTTGATGACTTGCCCCAGGCCTTCGTCAATGTTGAACCTCTAAGAACCTGACATAGGCCATCATGCCACACGCGGTCGAAAGCTTTCTTAAAGTCGATTTCGTTTTGGAAGAGCTGACATTCGTGTTGCAGGTCTTTTAAATGATTACTATGCAGTTCAGGATCTGTTCCGCCAATCTCTGTATCTTCTCTTTCGCCAGCAGTTTCTCGACCTTACTTTTCAATCGGTTGAAGATGATGCGTAGTTTGAAATGGCTGATGAGACTAGTAGTGCGGTTAACCTGGAAAAGCTCGAAGTTGCCCTATTTCGGTATGGAAATGACCAAAGACTGTGTGTACTCCTGGGGCCACTTCCTCTCCTCCCATATATTCTGACAAAGTGCCGTAATTGCTACATTTGTTGCTTCTCCTCCGTGCTTAATCAGCTTAAAAGGGACGTTGTTCATTATCGGAGATATCACTCAGACTGTGCACTGCCTCCTCCACCTCTGCCTTTAGTATTGAAGGAATGACGTCTTCCGCTTCTGATCTGGGATTGAGACTGGAGTCTGGTTGAAGCAGGTAGTTATAGAGGGCGCTCCAGAATTGTGTCCACCTGTTCAGGACTGCGACACACTCGGTCAGGAGGTTCCCTTTAGCGTCAGCCTTGGGTTGCCTCTAATTCGTGAGGTTACTAAGGGTGCTATAGACCTTGTTTCTAATGCCAGTGGTCGTGTTTTCGTCAATGGTATTACTTTGCTCCTCGATTCACTCCATAGTTGGTCTCTTTAATCTCCTTCCTCACCTTCATGTTCGCTTTCTGGTATTATGTCCTAGAGTCCTGACTGTTGGGACTTCTCTTTTTTGTCGCAGAGGTCCATGATCTCGTTCGTCACCCATTGCTTGTTCTTCTTCCTCTCTCTTCCAAGAACTTCTTAGGCCGACAAAAGCAGGACTTCCTTGATGTTATTAGTTATGGTGTCGACGTCACTGTCTAGGATGTTCATGGATGTACACATTCTACCTATCAGTGCTTGAAATGCCTCTGCAATCTCCGGATCACTTAGTTTTCAAGGTCAAATCTTATGCGAGGATTCTTTGTTATGCGCTTGTTCTCCAACTTTAGCTTGATGGTGGTGAGCACTAAGTCATTGTCACTGCCGATGTCTGCGCCATGAAACGTTCGTCTTTTCACCTTGTTGATGCTGAACTTGAACTGTAACGGCGCCAGTATGAAATTGATCTGGTTGTGTACATGCCCGTTTAGAGCATGCCAGGTCGCTGTTCATGAGGTTTTGTAATACAAAATGATGATCAACAAACCTAGCGCTAAAATAGCAAGAGGGTAAACGTTAAGTTTATGCGATGCGTTGTTATTCGATAGATTCGGCTGTAAAAGTAGTTTCAAATGGTGTAATCTATTGGGCAAGTAAAAGTCGGTAGGTCTCTGGTGACTCTTTTGGGTTCTACATATTTGAGCCTCGTTCTGGAAAAGGGTGGACACAGGCTAATCAATGACGACACTTTGCGCTTAACTGTTTTGAGGAAGTTTGTTCTGAGCAAAATACAGTTTAGGCGGAACGGGTACACTGTCGAATATTGTGAAGTTGTGAATCCATGGTCGAATGTTGTGAACCAACGTCCAATGTTGTGAATCCACTGTCCAATGTTGTGAATCCACTGTCCCATGTTGTTAACCCACTGGCCAATGTTGTGAATCCACTGTCCAATGTTGTGAATCCACTGTCTAATTTTGTTAACGCTGTCTAATGTTGTGAACCAGAATCTTAATATTTAGTTGTGAGCTATAGTGTATTGTCTTGAATTGAAAAAGAATATCCAATAATACGGCGACGTTTCACCACACACCATACTTTGGTTGTACATCTTTTAACTTTAGTGCATGTATTTTAATGAGCTCGATAGTTGATTAAGTTTACTTACCACTAGGGAAAGATACAAACGGACTCATTTGTACTCGTGAATATTTGTTTTTTCTTCTACAGATTATATTATTTGTCGTATTGCAAAAGTTGATATACAAAATCGCACAAACTGAGAAGTCCTGACTAGGAATTTCAAAATCTTGCGTATTGCAGTGGAAGCACGTTAGCTTTGCATCTAGAAGCCCCGGGTTCGAACCCCATGGCGATCACATTTTGTTTTATCGTTTCGTGTACGATTATTTGTTCTTTCTCCCAAATATAACCGTGATGTGATCAATCCATTTAGAAAAAAATGTTTCAAAATTCGATAATCTTTGAACAAGTGACATAAATATATTATTAAGCGTCATCACTCTAGCAGCAAAGTTCTTTTTCGTTTTACGCGCGGTATGAATATCAAATGGACGGCCTGACAAGGGCTGAATCTATAATTCCCGCAAACAACCCTCACTCCCTCTAACCGTGCATGGGGCATAAGACAATTTAGCTGAAATCACTTACTCCAGTGGTGTAATATTGTGCATGTTGTTGTCAGTTTTAAGATTATGACTTATGTAAAGTAATGGGAACATGGAATCAACGCTTTTTTAAAAAGGGGATGCATATACATTATTATTTTTATTTGCAAAAACAACACTTTGTGAGTCTGGTTTTCATTGAGAATTCTTCAATTGTTTCCTTATTGTCATCATTGTAATTGTAATCCACTTGTGTTGAAGTTTGCTTGGATAGGCATGCTTTGTAAGAACGAACTTCCGTTCACAAAACCCCCTCTGAATGAAACTCGGCCGTAGCTAACGATGCATACATATCAGCGGTAATTGTGTTCGCCATTAAGTATCGATTTGCTCAGAAAATAAGAAGGTTAATATGAAATAATTGTGTTGCAATGTTCATAAACAATTCTCTCTTACACTTGGCACATCGCTGAATCATGAGGAAAGTTTGTTGATCTTTAGGCGTAAAGATGAAAGAGTATTACTTTTTATTTGCTTAAAAAAGTAAATCAATTGGGTTAAGCTCTAATTGTAAACTCTATAGTGAATGCACTGAAAGTGTCTCATTGTGTTTCGTTTACTTATTATTTGACGGACCCTTTATTTCAATGACCAAGCGTTCGAGGTTACTATACGGGTTAG
>VMBQ01002963.1:21106-34494 GCA_007657795.1 Dreissena rostriformis
TTTTTTTTTTTTTTTTTTTTTCTTTTTTTTTTTTTTTTTATTATTATTTGAATTAATATTTTTATTATTATTATTTGTGTTATTATAATTTTTATTATTATTAGTTGTTTTATTAGTATTTGCATTTATATTTTATTATAATCATGATTATTACCCATTCGTTGCTACTGCTTACTGGTATGTTGAAATACGTGACTGCACTGTTGTTTTCAGACTCCTTTAACTAAGATACAATGAATACAACTTTAACATCCCCGGTGTCTGGGACAAACAACACAATCGTCATCAACGTCTCAGTAACAAACAATGATTCGGTGGTCCCAGCGGTCACGATGGGGATGGATATGGAAATGGCCGACAAAATACACTTCGTTTTTAGCGCCATTATCGCACCTATTTTCGTCGTCGTCGGCATCGTCGGCAATATCTTGTCAATACTCGTCTGGCGGCGGCGGAAGATGCGTTCGTCCACGGGCATGTATCTGATTGGTCAGGCGATCGCGGACATGGGGCTGCTTGTGTTCTTCATGCTTACGGACAGTATATTTAAATTTTGGCCCTCTATCGCGATGTCGTCTGCGTTCGGCGCGTTCTACGCGTACGTTGGCTACCCGATCTACTTCTTGTTTTTGGTGTGCAGCATCTGGATCACCGTCGGCGTCACCGTAGATCGCTACATACAGGTGTGCTGGATCAACAAGGCTAAGGTAGGACCTTATGTTATATGTTATGCAGCAAGTCACGGTATTAAATCAGATTCCAGATTGTGGTTTTGTGTTACAAGGTCGAAAGCGGTGCCCATTTTCTTTTCTCGTATGGTAACTTAAATGCGAAATGATATCAACAAATTGGATCCAAATTATAAAAGACAAGAATGCAAGTAAATATCCACAGGCGTTTATAAGGCGCAACAAAGTAAATTGTTTCCTAAAAATGCGCCCGACCCTATTTTGTGTGCCGATCCTAAACTTATTTGGTGTTCCAGGTTGAGTTTTTCTATCATATCTGCTAAATTCAATTATGTTCCCTTTAATAATTTTTTTCAGGAAATGTGCAGCGAGAAAAGGGCTTGGATGGGCCTCGGTATAATAACCCTTTCGTGTTTCCTCGTCAATGCGCCGCACTTCGCTACGTACGAACCCGTGCCCGACATCGAACGCAACGCCTCTGACGCCGGGTTTCGCTTCACGGAATACGGCAGCAGCACCGGAAACATCAACTATGAATTATGGGTTCAATGCATGATGGTCCTCGAGCCGATTCCCTGGGTGATTATTCTCACGCTGAACATGCTCATTATACAGCGGGTAACCAGTATGAACCGACTCATGGATAACAAACGGGGGTCGTCTTTTAAGCAGAAGGCCAAGAAGTCCGAGGCGCAGTTAACCCGTCTGCTGCTAACGGTGACCTTTACCTTCCTGGTTCTAACCGCCCCTAAATGCATCGCGCAGTGCTTCATCAAGTTGAAGTGGGTATGTAGCGATATCTTCTGAGTCACATTAACAACTCTCGCAAACGATCACTGTTAATTCAAAAATTAAATGAAATCATCCAAAATATATCCTTATTGTTATTTAAGTTTGTATTTATGGTGCATGCTTCAAATATGTGTATCGTTTGCTATCTCTAAATATGTAATACTGCTGATTACAGGGTGACCAGATGGTCGTTTCCAAGGCGTTTTCGATCGCGAAGTTAGGCATCGTCATCAACTCTTCGATCAACTTTTTCCTGTATTGTTTAAGCGGTAAACGCTTCCGAAAGGAGCTCCGATATGTCGTCTGTTCCAGTTTCCATGATGAGGTCAGAGCTTCCACGAGCTTCTCAATGTCGGAGCGCACATCGTCGTCTATTATTTCAAGAACAAAGTCGATATTGTCTGAAAAGATGTCAGGGCAGGTTGAATTGTTAGCGAAATAAAAAAACACAAAGTTTACTGTTTGATACAGTACAGACCATTTTTAAAAGATTGCTTTAAAAAACATGTTTATTGTTCGATGTTTTTGTTGAAACACTTAAGCTATGGACTGCGTGATTTCTTTTGTAAATGACATCTAAAATGCCCTATTATGCAACAGTTAATTGACACATAAGCGTAAGCTTTATGTCAACTTAGAGCAATTGAGAAATACTTAACAGACATAATTATGTTCCTGAAGATAACATCAACCATGAACTCCGGACCTTGTCACTAAAAGGAAGTATCCGTGCGACAAATATTTTCAGTCTGAACATGTTATTTGCTCTTTGCTCGATATCTCATCACATATGACTTGTTGACATTGATACATCGTATACAGTATGTATAAATACAACAAAGCACATTTAATTTTCGCTTGTTGTTGTTTAATTAATGAGGTAATCGGAATGTTATGCTACATCGTTTCGTATAGAAACATAAAGAAAGTGTTTACAAAAATCATTATCATCTGAAACATAATACAAAATGTCTGTGTGAAAGCATATGTATGAAATAAAGTTTTTATCATACTGCTTTTGTTACGGATATCGATTATTGCTGAACAAAATGATAAATTAAATAACGCAAGTCCAACTGTCAAGTTTGCTCTCAAGTATTGAAATAATGCAACACAAATACAGACACGTTTAGAAAGTACTCATATATGTTAAATCTTTACAGCCAAATCCCAAATTCAACAAAAACGTTTTAAATATGATATTTTTTAATATCTAAGAATAATATTTTATTTCTCAAAGGTATATATCATTTTGAGAAATCCATTAATGTTATATTTATGCTAATTTCGATTTGTTATTTATTTCTTCTTGCTGTAAATCCTGCTAGTGTGTAACTGAGTGCAACATTATTATTTTTTAATATAAGTGTTTCACTTAGTTCTTGGGACTGGCTAACAATTGTGGTTTATCAATATACATCAATATACATCAATACACATACACATCTCATTGTGGTTTATCAATTTACATACACATTTCATTGTGGTTTATCAATTTACACACACATCTCATTGTGGTTTATCAATATACATACACATCTCATTGGGACTGGTTGACAATTGTGGTTTATCAATATACATACACATCTCATTGTGGTTTGTCAATATACATACACATCTCATTGTGGTTTATCAATATACATACCCATCTCATTGTGGTTTATCAATACACATACACATCTCATTGTGGTTTATCAATACACATACACATCTCATTGTGGTTTATCAACATACATACACATCTCATTGTGGTTTATCAATATACATACACATCTCATTGTGGTGTATCAATATACATACATATCTCATTGTGGTTTATCAATATACATATACATCTCATTTTACCGCGCATGCTATATGAGGGTGTCTGTGCAGTCGATTGAGATATTTGGTTAGAATGCATCGCTGTTTAACTGTCAATATTTAACGACAATTTGCATTTCCCAAAAGGTCTGATCCTCAGGATGTTGGTACCTATTGACCCATCTTCCTTCTAAGCATTGAGAGTAATTGTTTTTTTTTATAAAAGTTCTTCACAAATACATCTTTAATACTTTCAATACTTTAACAACCAGTGGTCATAGTCGTAGGTTGTGACATTTCAACGCATTTGATAGATTAGAGTATGGCAGGAACGAACAATTCATAAGCTCCGACTAAGTGGTATCTTGAGCAACCTTCTGTCTTGGTAACCTGACTATTTAAATTACAGAACATTTTATTTCTTGGTGCAAAACTTACTCATTACGTGTCAATGCTGGTGTTCCTAAATGGCCCATGTTAAAGTGAGACTGTACGATTTTGACAAATTTTTATATGTGTTTAATTGTAATATATTGATAAAAATATGTTACAATAACACAAAATATGCAAGAAAAATTATATATTGAAGACGAATTTCATAAAATGCAGCAAAGACAAGTTAGCGCTGGTTAAAGCCGATGCCGACACTTCAACTCGTTTTTGTCAGGAAACAAAATTGTGTCTTTGTGTCGTATGAACGAATCTGCACTAAAACTAAATTTAGATTCACATTGTACATGCATGATAAACATGCTGGCGAATTAGGCTGGAAGCCATTTTCGATTTCAGATTTAAATATCTGGCTTATTTCGCATTTTTCGACACATGTTCTTCTTTACTTTTATTTTAATTTATATTGCAATATATGTATAGTAATTTTTAACACATTTTATATAAATTCATAAATATTTGACAAAATCGTACAGTCTTACTTTAAGGCCCCTCATTTTTCCTGTATACATACATGATAATTATGGTGATATTCGATGTCAAGTTCGTCCGTTTGCAGATGATTGACGCTAATTATAATCGTCGACAATCCTGATGATGCGGCTACTCGTCTCAATTCCGATCTTGCAAATATTAAATTCCTGGTCTGATAAGTGATTGGTAACCTTCAATCTATCCAAAACAGAGTCTGTATTAATATCTTGAAACATCAACCGCCAAAATCAATCGCCTTCCTTATCTTAATGACTCCAAAATCAATGACGTATTTGTCTGATAAACATCTAGTTTGAACGTTTCTAACTTATGTTCCTCATATGACCATTTTGATGCAAGCCACTTATTCTATCTAATGAGATCTTTGAAGTTTACCCTAGATTGATGGTCCCTTCTATCTATATACAAACCATTAATTAGACCAATCCTTGGATACTCCGATATAGTCTGGGATAATATAACTATGCAAGATGAAACAGCTCTTGAAAAACATCAACAGAAAGCAGCAAAGATAATTGGTGTGTGGGAACAACAACCCATTTATGCCGAGTGGACTCTCCCATCCCTCTAAATTGGATCAATTTATTTCCAAAAGTAGATATGTCTGGTATATTTATTTATATTTTAAGAATATTTATCACACACATTCCTTTAAGCAAACAGCGTAGACCCTGATGAGGCGTCTCATCTGGGTCTATGCTGTTTGCTTTGGCCTTTTTTTGTAGATGCTAGGCATAAATGGGTTAAGCATAATTTCAGAATCTCTATAACGAAACGGCTCTAGAACTCTTACAAATATGACAACGAAACATACACTGACCCTCTTTTACTTCTGCAATATGAATTATTCAATTCCCTCTAGCGTCGGTGCAAATTTGGCCTAAAAACCTCATAAGTCTGACAATATTTGGAGCATTCGCTTCTCTCATGATGCTTTTTACCATAAACTGATGTAGCACTCTACCGGAATCCGTAAGATCAGTTCCTTCTCTTTCTGCTTTGAAAGCAAATGTTAACAAAGATAAACGAATTTTTTTCCCTCATCACTATAATGGGGAGTGGATGTTTAATATTATTCACTCACGTTTGAGAATTGTATAAACTTTAATGAAGATTTGTTCGCGAAATCATAGTAACTTGTATCAATTTATACTAACAAAAGAGCTATCCATTAGACAATCTGTCCAGTGTCCGTTCCATAACTTTGCAACGTATTCTCTTCGTTGTTAAAGATGGATCATACGAAACAAAGTCATTGATAGTCAAGCATGTTCAGTCTTTCATCCAAGATAGTCCTATTTTTAAATGCTACTCCATCTCATGAACAGACCTTACACCGCTAACGATGCCCCGTCGCACAATCGCTCCTTGTCTGATCGAAACTTCCTTAGTTTTAAAACTCTACTACATTTATGTCTTTCTAACTATGTGCAACATATTCCATTTAAATGCTTGTAAATGACTCAATGAAACAAACAATGAAAATGACATGAGACAATTGTATAATGTACTGGAAAATATTTCAAGCTAGTTCGTTCAATGTTTTATGTTACACAAAGTTCAATTTATGTAAAGGATATAATGCAACAATAGTAAAACCATTTACCACGTGTTTTAACAGTGGCACTTACATTGTATATTGCAAATATCAGTAAGCAAGTTATTAGTAGGTGTGATTATATATGCCTCCACAACAACTAAAGAATACATTTGAAAACTATTTATAATAACCAAGTGAATGTTTGATTTTGTTTAAGAGATATTTAAAGCACATATAGACGTTTTTTTTTTATCAGCGCGGTGCTAGAATCTCATTTTAGTGTACACATGAATGTACACATTTGCTTTTTTCTACATGCAGTAATATAAAATATCTTATTTACATATTCTGTAACATAGCCAGTTATTTACAAAGATGCTAAAGACACATTAAAAAGATCATGTAAACACAACTCAAAATGTTTGTCTACTAACAATAAATATTGTAAGTTGTGAGGCAGGATGACCTCAACCTGCACATAAATTGGTGAATAATGTTTTATTATTTCGAAACAAAAGAGAGAATATCTCAATGCTTTCTTAAATCACTGGTCTGCAAAATAAAGTCAACACCTTAACATGCACGTTGAGTGTTAATTAAATAAATTTGATAGTTATTGAACGAATATGTATTTACCATAAATGTAACACAGTGTTTTACTTACAAACATAAACAATAAATCATTCAGCTAAACAAATTATTGGGACGGCAGTAGCAGTGATGTTTACACGAATTTCTTTCCGGGTCATTTTGCATCCTTTCTATATTCGTACATCGTTCCTATATAATTGAACATCATTCCTATGTATTTGTACATTTGAACTCGAGTGTATACAGACACGAATATAAGGAAGTTGAAATCTGCTGAAAGCATACTTCCTGATCTTATAGTTTATGCAAGTACTTACAAATCATCGTGATATTGTTAAATAAAATAAGGTACTTTCACAATTTATTTTATCCGTTGCTTTCAACGGATTATAACAAAAATCATTTTTGTAAACTTCAATAACATGGTGCGTTGAACCACACACAAGACTTTGGTTGTACATCTTTTTACTTCAGTGCATGTATGTATTTTGAAGACCTCGATAATTGAGGAAGTTTACGTACCACTAAGGAAAGATGCGAATCGACTGATTTGTATTTGTATAAATATTTTCTTTTTCCCCCATATTAGATTATTCGTCGTCTTGCGTAAGTTTATATGAAAGATCGCATGTACTGAAGTTCAATCTTGGATATTTTGGATAAGAGTTTACTGACACACTGCTTACCAGACCATAGAGCTGATATAAATGAGCCTCGCTCTGTGAAAAGGGGGCTTAATGCATGTGCGTAAAGTGTCGACCCAGATTAGAATGTGGAATCCGCACAGGCTTATCAGGGACGAAACTTGCACACTTGACGGGATTTTTGTCAAGAACAGTCTTCCTTTAAACGAAAAATACAATAAAAGCGGAAAGTGTCGTCCCTGATTAGCATGTGTGGACTGCGGATTGTCAAATTTTCTATTTTTAGAATCGGCATTTCTTTTGCATAACTGAGGTTTGAGCTTCATGTAGTCTCTGTGAGAATAAATTATTCGATTTTTTGAACCTCAAAATCCAAAGACTAACTTTTTTTTTTTAATATAATTATTAATGCTTTTTCAATGAGTTGTATTAATTTTCTCAACTTTTGAGTTTTGCATGTTAACATCATATATGTGATTTCATTTTCTTTACAATATACTATGCCACAACATGTCAATAATAACATAAACATCATTTTGCCAGAATGCTTTATTTGTTGAATTTGTAAAATTTTGGTTGAAATATTTTCCTTATGGCTTACCACCGCCTTTAAACGCATTCCATTTTCCATTTTTACAGTGGCACGTCTCTTATATACTTCTGTTAGGTATCTTCACACATGCTGAACATATGGAATTGTTTGTATTTTTGTTTGTAGCCTTGGCACCCAAACAGTGATCTGCCCTTAAGATTGGTGTGATCAATATAGCAATGTTTACGGCATAAATAAACATAACTAAAAATAAACATTCGTTTTCCAAACTGTTTTCACCATCGAGTTCCTTGTTTAAATGCTTAAGTGATATTTTTTTAGGAAGAAGGGCAGCATTGTATTTGAAACTTTATTTTGATTACACATAATGTAGAAATAAGTAAAAGTGATTTTTAGGTATCGAATAATTTATAGATCTCCATTAAATGTTAGGGTAACAATTTTGTGGCTTTCGTGGTAAACCAGCAGTAGGGTAGACCACTGTGAGAAGAAGTGAAGACCGTGTTAGGAGTTTGACCTCCCTTTAGGTTAATGGATGACAGCTTAAACCAATTTAAAACTAAGCTTTAAACAACGATGGATAACATACCTTTGATGTTAAACTGCGTAAGTTATTTTCATTTTGCAGTACCCATAAATATACCCACTATTTGTTGCAATCACACTTCAAAAATATAAACTCAAAATGTTCAGCAATAGTTGGGTCAATATATGAAAAAAATCTATCAACCCCCCCCAAAAGTTGCTACAAAAGGTATTTTAACTGATCCTGATAGGGCTGGAAGTCCTTTATAACATATCAAAAATTTACCAAAATTTGACCTCCGGAAAGTTGTTTTTTTCAAGATGGCCGTAGAGATGGCCGCAAAAACCTTTTTATGATCATAACTATGTAAGTATCCACTCAAATTTGATAATTGTTGTGTCTATACCTAGATTTTAGGGGTCAAAAAACGCAGATATAGTGTAAGTGTATTAAATTAAACAGAAATCCAACATTGCCGTCCAAATTGCCGCCAAGATGGCCGCCAAACCTACTTATGATAATAACTACGTAAGTATCCACTCGAATTTGATGAGAATAATGTTTGTTTCAATTACGCAACATAGAAATTCAACATGGCGTCCAATTAGCCGCAAACCCAAAGACCACAAGTGCATAACTACTGACTCAAACGTGATAATTGAGAAAGTCAGCTATTGTAACGCACCCGGTAAGTCAAATATGTCTTTCAACATCGCACTACCAAGCGACGAACGTGTCAGTGTTATATGGCTAAATATAGGTCTAGGCCTTAAACCTGGTTTTAGTCGGCTGAAGAGGCCCATAAGCCTAATTGAATTATATTTTCAAAGCAACCCTCTACAACCACATGTTGCAATGTTGGAAAACCTTTTTTCTGACAGCACATATTGTTAAAGCATTGTTAGATTCTAACTGAATTACTCTATTTGTGTCATAGCATACGTGTCCTGTTTTAGACTAAGCCCATGCCTTTTAAAAAACGTTTTGAAGAGTTACCTTCCTTGATGATGAGTACACAATTTGTTTGCTTAAATCAAAATAGCAGACAAATTCTTGTCTATGATCAATATGTACTCTGGGGACGAATCGTGCATTCTGTCAACATTTGTTTGCAAGCTTGCCATGAAGCACAACCTTCCCACAATTGTGACGTTTGACCAACCCTTGTATTTGAAGGCTGCTGAAATCATCATTTAATCGTCAAAGTAGTTGCCTGAAAAACATTGTTCTGATATTGGGGTGTTTTCATAAAGTTATGAACTTGCTGCGGCTATAGGATCTCTCATGGAAGGCACTGTTCTCAAACAAATACTTGGTACTGTATATGGGGCAAATGCAATTGTGCACATTATGACGGGGAAAGCTATCCAGAAGGCTTTGTGGGGCAATTTACTTGTTGACAATTGCCTTCACAGCCAGCTTATAGCCGAAATGACCCAGGAAGATCCCGCGATTTAGATACTGCTGGACCAACCCGAGCAAATTGTACTCTTTCCTTTCTAGGGGCGAGACGAAGCTGGCAGATGTTACATGTTCTGAGATTTTGATTAAACTCGAGACGGCTACAGAGAAAAAAAATGAACTTGCCTATATCTCAAAGACAGGCAAAGTATGCTTGAATGATCAGCGCATGGTTAGCATGGCAAGGATGTTGATCAAGGCGGATCGTACTGGGTGTTGGCTGATGCATTTGCAGGCAGTGTCCGATTGTCTATCCGTCTTTGCTACGGCTGAGTTCTTCAATTACCTGCTATCTGCTTATTATTATCTGCAGCAAATGAGCAACCTAGAAAAAACACACCCAGACGTTTATCGAAAGTTTGTTGATGGTTTCATCGTTGTTTGTAGGAGCAATCAGTGCTGGGCTAGGCTTAACAGCGATCTTGTCATTGAGCAAACATTGATGAGGTCTTTAGAGCACAGGTGGTCTGACTCGCGGCAATGGGATGGCCGAGGAAATGCAAAACCTTTGGACCCTATCTGCACCTGTAACATCCGAGTACAACAGTGCGATGCAGGATTTCACAGACCTGATCTTTATTACAAGTCCACAGTACAAAGACTAAACTGATGCGCGCATCAAAAGAGATGCGTCTGATCTCGAGGAAATGCAGTCAATGATTACAGCTTGCCCACCCTACACAGCAGATCCTACTCTTAGAAACATTGTAAATGGGATAGTGGCTGGGTCAGATGTGAATGTTCATGCTTTTGAGACGGTTGGTAACAAGATCATAAGATATATCAAAGGAAAGTCGTTATTTGCTTATAAATTCAAGAGAAAAGACATAGCCCAAATTCTTGGAAATAACTCAGCTGTTAAGATTGCTTTTGACCGTGCTATTGATCATGCCCTTCTGGCCCAACGTTTACTGGTAGTGTCAACATATGGAGATCTTTTCCCGGAAGACATACTTCTTAAAGAAAACAAACAAGCCTCAAAGCGTTCAGGCAATTCGAGATCATGCTGCAGCGCATTAAGCGAGACTGTGATGAACGGTATTCATAAAACAGATCGTAACGTGCTTGATGGTGGCTCTTTTCTCCATCATTTACCATGGAAAAATGGCGACACATATAGCGCAATATTTGGTTCTTATGCAGATTTCACTGTAAGGCTTTACGGACAAGCGACAATGGTGTTCGATGGTTACGAAGACGGTCCTTATATCAAAGACAACACACACCAGAGACGAGCAAAAACGTGAACCCTTTTGTGTGTTTTAACAAAGAAACATAATGATCATGCAAAAAGGAGTACTTTTTGTATCCTTACAAAAACAAGGCAGGCATGATTGCTCTGATCAGCACAGATCTCACTTAAAAGGGATGTAATGTCGTTCTGTCAACAGGGGATGCAGACGTTGATATTGTTAAAGCAACAGTGGAACAATCCCGTCAAAGCACCACAACGTTGGTGGGTGAGGATACATATTTGCTCATCTGGCCCCAGCATTACTCCAAAGGACAATAAGACAATAAGGTCTAGACCCATGTTTAGTCAAATTACACTAAAACGTTTGTCGCTTGGTAGTGCGCTGTTGAAAAACAAATTGTACTTAACTTACAATGACTCATTTTCAATCATCACGTGAAGTAGTTATGCACTTGTGGTCTTTGTGTTTGGACGCCATGTTGAATTTCTATGCTGCCTAATAGAATAACATTATTTTTAATTATCTTATTGTGTTCTTCGCCCCCAGAAACGTAGGTATAGACACCAAAATCATCAAATTTGAGTGGACACTTACATAGTTATTATCATAAAAAGGTTTTGGCGGTAATATTGGCGGCTATTTTGGACGCAATGTTGGATTTCTGTGAAATTTAATAAACTTACACTATGTCTGCTGATATTAATGTGTTCTTTGACCCCTAAAACATAGGTATAGACACCAAAATCATCTAATTGCAGTGGATACTTACTTAAAATGTTATTTGAGTATGATTGTTTAATTTCGATTCATTACTGAAATAATCTGTGAAGATTGCGTTTGCATATTCTGAAGGATTGCTTATAAAATCGGACTTTATTTCATATCAATTTTAACTTTCAATCGCTTGATTTCCCGGGCGTATAAGCATATATTGGTATTGAATAATTTACAATTATTGCAATGTTTCTAGGGACCGACATTCAAATTATATCCAATTTTGGTTTTATTTGATGCAGTGACGGTGATCGAATACTTCGCATCGAGATTCCTAGTTCAACGAATGCGATGCGGTAAAAATTCCTTTATATTTGCAATATTAGTATTAAAGTTGTCTCCATTTTTCCACGGTCCTGACTGAAATCGGTGATATTAGTAGAGAACATGCCATGCGATACATTAAATGTTTGTTTTTTACTAAGAAAATGTGCATGAAAAGGGGTGAATATATAGACAAGAACGACACAAAATTACTGCACCATTAACTTCTGTTTCAAATACATATGTGTACCGGTGCACGTTTGAGTAGTAGATCTTAATGGAAACATGCAATACCGTTTTACGGAATCCCAATCACAGTTATCGGTATATTAATAAAACGGAACTCTTTCTGTTTTATTTTCCAGATTATTTTGAATGTTTTAAACATCAAACGAATGTCTGAGTCAGTTCATAAAAAATACACAAGAACGGACTCCGGTTATATCATATAAAATTTCGCTTGCGACCTTTGCGATTGATGCACATGGTGTGAGTCGTCTAGTATCAGGTATTACAACGTGTTAATTTGGTTTTGTATTTGTTCGACAAATTAAAAAAAAAATGGATTATAAACACGACGATGCGATAAATAACAATCAAAATCACTATCGAACTAGTTTGCACTATAATAGTATTTAGTTTGTAGGGTTGTTAAATATAAAAGCAACAACGATCGCACATGTCCTTCCGACAGTGAGGATTGAAACGCCTGTTCGGCCTTAAAAAGTGACGCGTCGGAAGGGTTTGTGCAATCATATATTCAAACAATAGTTCAGTCCTAACTCCATTTGGTCATGTAGTAACATCATTTCGTTGCTTACATTTCTCATTTTGTTATATGCATTTATACAGCTGTTTTTTATATTGAGCATTTCTCGTGAGTCGTAATGCGCATCTCGTAAGTTGTTGGTTACATTTGATACGTCGTTGTGTAGATTTTATTAAATGGGTTTGTAAATTAATTATTTCATTGTAAACATTTTAGGTCGTTTTTTGCATCTAGTTAACCGATTGGTATATTACGTAACAGAAAGGTGTTCTTCTATATGTATGCGCATTGCATAGGCCGTCAAGCATATTTTGAAGCAAGTTTGTAAACTTTCAGAAAGGCAAAACAAAAAGAATATATTAAGACATTAATATCAGATATGCAAACTCATTTACAATTTAATGTTCCTGAATAATAAAGCAACATAAAATAATGTTTTCGACGGGATAATAAAACAAATTCAAAATGTTTGGACCAAATCTATGTTGGTATGACGAACATTATACCAATATGCTATTTGCCGTCCAATAGGGTGCAGGTAAGGCATTTGCTTAATTAAAACAGCCGATTCACGAAGTTAGTTATCATAAATCACGAAAGCTAGGATATAAAAACGGCAATCACAAGCCTTGAACTTATTTTTGCTTTTGCAGCTGAGATTACGGCCCACACACTCAAACTTTTTCCAACGCATTTTTGATTTGTTCTTGATTAAATGTGAACGGATTGTGTTCTTCTAAAAATAATGAAATGACACAAAACGATACAATCTAGAAATATCAGCTTTCGATTAAAACATTAAACAGTTCATTTAACTTACACCTGCACTTCATATTAATCC
>VMBQ01002963.1:43445-73621 GCA_007657795.1 Dreissena rostriformis
TTTTTTTAAAGATTAATTATTTCCTTGTTTTGTGTTCTCATTAACATTTCAAACTTATTTAATGTTGGTCATGCTTGATAATATGACTTAAAATATGTTCTTCTAATATCTTTGTATAATGACATATTTATAAGAAATGGTATTCATTTTCTACGAGATTAAGATTACAAAATTTGCATTTCCTGTTATCCCGAGCAATATTGTGGTATCGACCTCGTTCAATTTCTAATCTATGTGATGATAGGCGGAATCAAGTTAGTGCTTTGATAAATTGTTTCGTTGTAACGATATCCAGATAATGTTCTGTATTAAACGTTTTTTTGATGCGGCAATATGTATTTAGTCTTGGCGAATTGTTGATCTCACTGTAACACAATTGTCTGTAATGATCAACTAATCGTTGTTTTATTAGATTGTATATATATGTTGGTTCAGATGTGTCTGTCACTTGTCTTGTTCAGTCCATACATAAGATAAACCTAGCTGCTCGAGTATTGATTTGATTTGGTAAGGCCAATTTCTATTTGTGTATGTTATGTTTTGCTCTGCGTCATTGAGTAGTAATTCATATGTTATTTTTATGAGACTATCATTTGTACATGATATTATTTTAAACCAATTTTAAAATATGTGTAATTTTTTTTACGCATCACAGATAAGGGGTACCGTCCTAATTCGCCATACAGTGCTGATAGATTTGTTGACACATAGAATTTTTCTGAAACATTTTGTATGGACATGTTCTTTTCCTGGAAATCGTCCCAAGATTTCAATAGAGTAGTGAAGAATGGGGTTTACCAATTTATCAAACAGATTTATTGTTTTATACCAGTTTCCGTTTTTGAATAAAGTTTCACCTAAATATTTAAATGATGTGACAATTTCCAACGCCTCGCCATTTAAAGTAAAGTTAAAACTTGTTTGTCGGTTACTTTTTTTTGAAATTAACAACTTTTGTTTTACTTATATTGATTTTCAGTTTGTATTTATTGCAATAGTTTTTAACGTCATTTAACATTAGTTGGGTTGATGTCGGCTAAGTTGAAAATAAGACTTGATCATCGGCATATAATAATAATAAGAATTTTATATCGTTGATCGTTATGATTCCTTCAATAAAAAAGTTAATATTTTCAACAATGTCATTAACGAACACCAGAGTATGAATTGATGTATTTTAATGTTTTATTGTTTAACCTGACGGCTGATTTCACTGATGAATACATAGCCTTGAGTTCCGTAACGATTTAAGAGCTTATTTGTTCAGTGAATAAGTTTTGCCATAATAGTGATCGATTTAATCTGTCATAACATTTAGCAAAATCAATAATAAATGAAAAATAATTTTTGCCCAGAGCTTAAAACCTTATTGATTTTACTGTTCAGTATAAAGATACAGTCGACTGTGCACTTTCTTTTTTGGTAACCAAATTGAAAGTATGATATAATTTTGTTTTCATCCCACCATTTCGTCAGTCTGTTTAAAAGTACTTGAGAATATATCTTTGATAAAATATTATTAAATGTTATTCCGCGGTAAATTTTCGCATCGCTCGGATCACCGCCTTTAAATATTGGTGTGATGTAACCCATTCCCCAGCTTTCAGGATATTGTGCAGGATCAAAAATGCTATTGCATATAGTTGTAAGGTACGGTTAAACATAATTATATGCTGTTTTAATTATTTCAGCTGATATTTAATCAGGGCCAGTAGATTTGCCATTGTTTTGCTTGAAAACTGCTTGATATATTTACGACTCTGTAATTTGCGAATCGAGCTGTTCATTCTATTCTCCGTTTGTGGTATGTTTAAATTCTGTTAATTTATTTCATTATCTATATTATCGTATGCATCGTTTCCGATTAAGTCATTAAAATGATTGAACATTTCGTTAATATTTGTTTGATCTGCATTTGTATTATTAGGTTTATAGCATTTTTAAGCGTTTTCCAAAACGCTTTTGGCTGTGTTTTTGCAATGTTTAATAACCGCGTGCTTTCCTTCGTTTAAAAAAAAAAATATTATGCTTTTCTACGAATAGCGTTATATTTTGTTCTATAATGTACATATGTTTTTCTATTTTGAGTTGGATTTATTTTTATTAAAAATATTTATGGAAATTGCATTTTGCAGTTTTACAAGTATTATCAAACCATTCTGTCGCCTTTGGATGCGATTGTTTATTGTTATTAAATTGTAAATACTCTTTCAAATATCTGAACACTTCTTTCATGTAAATAATGCGTAAGAATGTGAATTTGATTATTAACTTTGATTTCAGTGAAAATTGTATTTAATACATGTATATGTTCATCTATTAACGATGTTAATTCTTGTGACTTATCATTATCAAATATTATTTTTTATTCTTGTTCTTTTGTTTCCTTTTTATTGTCTTGTAAGTAAATATCGTTTACTGTTTGAAAACTCAAATAAAGCGCGGCATGATCAGAGAAATCGGTCCAATTAAGTATTTCAAACTCATTAATGCCATTCCAATGGAATGTATCGTTGTGAAGTAGTAAATAATCGGTTACGCTACTGTACTTTCTCCGGGCATACGACCGTTAACTATGATATGATTGGTTGATTTGCAAATGGAAATTAAAGCTCGGCCTTAACAGTATTTTGCTATCTAATTTTAACCATATAATACCATAACCATTTACTTTTACAACTGATATTTTATCTTTTAATGAGGTTTTATAAAAAACAGAAATACCTCCGGCTTGTCGGCCTTTTTTAACTCCATAAGATTTATGTCCATAAATATGTGTGCTTTCAAAGTTTTGGATGTTTAAATTTTGCATTCATTTTCATTGGTCCATGTTTCGCTTAGCAAAATAATAACATATTGATTAATATAACCTAGAAAGTCAATATAATTTAATTTTCGCACGAGTCCATTTACATAACACGAAATTGTTTTTAACTTCCCATTGTCCTCATTGTTTACTTCATGAAAGCTTCCGTCCAGTTCTTTTTCTAGAAGCCTGATCATAAGCCTAAACATTGATCCTCAACGGCAATTGACAATTGTCTATTAATATTGAGTTGAAATATGGCACACATGTTTGCCCATATTTAATGCATCTGGGTTTGCAAAGTAGTTCAGCGGGTGTATTTGTTTAATTGTGAATTTAAAGCGTCGTTTCCAGAACTGCATGTGATATGTTATAATGTACTATCTTAATTATAAATTTTATAGTTTACAGAGTCCGTAAACAATTATCACGGAACATGAATCACAATTTGTCGCTATGCCTAACCATGGACATAATCGACACAGAATTAGTAAATATTTAATGAGTGAGACGCGAATATCTTCAGAGTTGGCGTCGGTTTTCGACAGCGCAGTGTGATTGTATCCAGCACAACATATGCATTTAAGGGACTGGAATTAAGAGATGCAACATAATGGCGATTCTTATGAGAACGATTTTTATTTGTGTATGTGTTTCACTGTCACAAGTTTGGACCTTGGATTACAAGTCTTCAAGGTTTGGACCTCCATTAAAGGAAAATACACCAAGAGTCATTCTATTCCAAATGTAGTTGGGAAATTGCATGAACGGCTGTGCGTTGCGACCATGGTGCACAGTTGTCGCTTACCATAGGTATGGTTTGTGCGAGCTATTTTTCGACAACATTTCTTCGGAAGCAACACAATGCAACAACGATGATTGTCAAGAGAAAGATACGAGAATGATGTTCATCAAACGAGAAGATTAATAACCAAGGTAGTATTTGATATTTAAGCATTTACAGATAATTGCACGGACCAAATACACGTAAAATGTATAGATAAGTTCACGACATAGTTCGCTTAATATGTATAGATAATTTCACGGACCAAGTTTGCTTAATATGTACAGATAATTTCACAGACCTACTTCGCTTTATATGTAAAGATAATTTCAGGGACCTAGTTCGCTTAATATGTAGAGATAAGTTCAAGGACCTTGTTCGCTTTATATGTATAGATAATTTCACGGACCTAGTTTGCTTAATATGTATAGATAATTTCACGGACCTAATTCGCTTAATATGTATAGATAATTTCACGGACCTAATTCGCTTAATATGTTAAGATAATTTCACGGACCTAGTTCGCTTAATATGTATAGATAATTTCAAGGACATAATTTGCTTAATATGTATAGATAATTTCACGGACCTAATTTGCTTAATATGTATAGATAATTTTACGGACCTAGTTCGCTTTATATGTACAGATAATTTCACGGACCTAATTTGCTTAATATATAAAGATAATTGCACAGACCTAATTTGCTTAATATGTTTAGATAATTTCACGGACCTAGTTCGCTTAATATGTATAGATAATTTCACGGACCTAATTTGCTTAACATGTATAGATAATTCTACGGACCTAGTTCGCTTAATATGTGCAGATAATTTCACGGACCTATTTTGCTTTATATGTATAGATAATTTCACGGACTTAGTTCGCTTAATATGTACAGATAATTACACGGACCTAATTTGCTTAATATGTATAGATAATTTCACGGACCTAATTTGTTTTAGTTCGCTTAATATATACAAATAATTTCACGGACCTATTTCGCTTAATATGTACAGATAATTTCACGGACCTAATTTGCTTAATATGTATAGATAATTTCACGGACCTAGTTCGCTTAATATGTACAGATAATTTCACATATTTGACATATTTTCGTTTTATTAATTTCGTAACATTAATTAACATACTAAAGTGTAGTATTTGAAAACTTTTTTGATAAGAATAATAACATAAAAACATTTATAACAAGTTAGCTTTTCTGAAACTGTGAACCCGGGACCTCTAGAAATAACAGGTCACGCTCTAAAACTACACCACGCATTATTTTGAATTTGGATGTTTAAGCGTTTTGTCGTTAATAAACGTTTTTGCTTAATTATCGAAGAATTGCGTTACAAACGTTAACTATTTTACGATTTCAGTTGATGATTTTGAATAAAAGAACACTTATTGTTAACATTTTTCTTAGTCAGTGTAAATACTTGGCTTGTTAAAATGTCAACATTCTTTTCTTGATTCCTTTTTTTGTATGTTTCATTTTGCAAAATTGTCCACAAGTCCTTTACATGCTAGTTTACCCATTAGATCGGTTCTGCATGTAATGGATACATGTAGATGAGTTTGAATATGTTTACATACAGTCGTAATTGGCTTTAAAAAAAGCGGCGACAAATTAAAAACATCTGACGCAACACATTTGCAGTGTTATATTTTCTTTTAACCAAATGGTTATGGTTCCATTTCGTTGGTCATTATTCATGACAAATTATAACTTATCGCAATATATTGACTGCTTGCAAGAAATATGCATTGATTGTAAAAACATTATCATTTTGTTCGTGGATTTGTTTTCTGACAGCAAAAGCTGTAGCGTTTCACATAAGTTGTTTTATAAACTATTTGCTCCATTTTTAACGCATGCACTTCTTTTTATTTTAGGCAGAATTGTTTTAATTTTGTGTGTAGAATGTAAAGTATTTTGTGGATAACATGTATGTGTTTTTTTTAAATATGATAACGCATTTGTATTTTGAAACTTAACTTTGCTTTATTTATATGTTATTCCAAAACGATGTTCGAGTGATCATAGAAAAAATATTTTCACAGTGAAAATATTATTTTTCTATGATCACGAGTGAAATAACAAACGATCTTACACTGACATAAACAAATTTTCTGTTTCTTTTATGCCCCATTTTCAAGAAAATAATTAATTATAATTTCCCTTTCGCCAAATAGTGTCCCTCTCTACCGTGGCGTGCCTCAATACATTGAAATGACGTCATTTTTGACGTCATTTTGTTGACGAAATAAAGTCATTATTCCAGGGAAATTCTTCAGATAAACTCGATAACAATGTAAATAAACGGTAAAAAAAGCATAAAATTAAAAGAAAATATGTTGGATTCGGTGGATAATCGATTTTATTTTTCTCGTGATCATAAAAAAATAAATAAACAAGGATATAAACAAAGGAAGTACATCTTGATATGATAATCTAAAAATAGAAAAAGAAATTCCGAAAATTTGCTCTTTTAATCGGTGAAAAGAACAATTGTGTTCTTTTCACTGCTGTTATTTCACTGCAGAAATGTCATATTTTATCATTAGGTATAAAAGAATAACTGCCCTTCATTATTTTGACCGATTTTGTGACAAGCATGACACATTATTTAGATGAAATTTGTACTCAAGTATAGCAATTAGTTAGCATATTTTATTCATACACAATTTTGTCTGATATGCTAAGCAAAACATATGTTCAGACATTTTGAACACGTGCATCATCCGTTATTTTCTTATAAACAGTTAGTAAGTAATTTACATAGAAGTCTTCAATATTGTTGAGCACATTAAAATCAATATGTTTTATGTATTGTGAAGATTTTATCGTCGTAAATACATTTGTAAATATCAGTGTCCTGTATGGTTTATTTGTCCATTACCTTTTGGTAAAGAACATTATGTGTAATACATAAAATCCTTAGTTAACGCATATTGTCTTATAAAAACTTTGAAGAAAGCATCCATGTATACAACCTAGATATCTTTATTATAGTCACACATTCCGAAGACTTAGACATTGACACTGCTTTTATCAATCGAATCCTTTTAGATAAGCATCGATCGAAATTTGAAAACTATTAAAGTGTTAGTAATAATTATTGTCGATAATTAAGCAAAATTGTGTATTACTGTAAATTAATTACTTAGTAAGGGTGTACGTATTGTTGAAGAAACTTCTAATCTAAACAAATAAATAATACTTCTTCATTGTTATTAAACCCAAATTACAACAATGCAAGGTGTTACGAGAAAATCAAATAAAAAAAACGGTATATGTTAGAGATAAAATATAGAATCGTGTGTTGTTAACGTCGGCATATACCAATAGAGTATACTAAATTCTTGTATTTGGAGCGAGCAAGTCAATGGTGTAATAAATATGGTTTATGACCATTGCTTCCTAGAATTGACTCCCGCCAATTACATTGACAGGAAAGTATTTATTTCCAAGATTTGCGAAGTTAAGATCTGACATGTATAGTTAAAATGTAAGATTAAATGCGCTTTTATATTTATGCTAAATTAAAAAAACACCCTTTGTTCAAGGTGTTGTGTCTTACTTCAACTCATTTTTTTTCAAGACGGAAAGCTGTTTTGATTTTTTTTCTGGCTTGGTGCAATGCAATCTGTGTAGTTAATCTTTTAATTAAACTCATAATCTGTTTAGTGTTGCGTCTGAATATTGAAAATGGGTCCGCCTCATGACAATCAATCTTTATAAATCTTTATAAATTGTTATAGATGTTTACAATATTTTAGCACTAATATGTTTAAGCAGCACTTATATATTTCACGTTTTGTATTTTCACGATTGGCCTTTTGTTATGTCATTAATTTAGATAAATTGGAATAAAAATCCGAGAAACCGGGTTTTGACTGTTGAGTTTTATACTTAGATATTAACTAATGTGTGTAAAGAGCAACTATTTACAAGCACAAATCATTCGTTTAATAGTCAACACACAAACTTGACAAACATATACTGCCGTATATTTTGTTCTTAAAATGTCTAGTTTATTTTGTTTGTGGACATTTTCTTCATGTATGTAAATAAACTAATTTCACTTATAAATAAATATTGTCATATTATTTATTACCCTGTTCGTATGCGTTAGATCACACAACTTATGGTCAGTTTAGACCTATATTCATTGAAGTGACGTGGACAAGATACAGGAGTCTACCAGGATCTTGTTTTTAAAAGTTTCACAGATGGTTAAATCAGCCATGTGGAACAAACTGTGTCTTTTATACCGGCATGACCTCCGCGACTAAAGCTTTAAACTTGATAAACTAGTTAACACTTTGTCATTATATTAAACATTAGATTCCTCACGAGCAATTACTTACTCTCAGTTTTATAAATTTGAATTGCAACATTACTTAAAACATGACAGTATAAATAAGTATAGATTTGATCTTTGTAGATTAAGGGTTTCATCATATAGATTAGAAATTGAAGCAGGCAGATGGCATACACCTTAATATATACCTTTTCAAGAGAGAAAATGTCAACATTGCAATGTTCTTTAGGATGATAACCACTTTTTATTAAAGTGTTCCTTATATGATGATATTAGAAATTGTATATAAATACATATTACTGGAAAAGACCAAGCATGATACAATTTATTGATTTAATGCAATCAATCTTAAAATACATTTACCAACAGAAACGTAGCCATGTTTGTAAATAAAGCATTTATTCAAAGAAACCTGTATAAATATGTTAATGATTAATTGTGTTTAATTTATTACTCGAACTAGACTTCTTGCTCACTTGTAGATTCGTCTTTGTTGTTTTTTATGTTATAACTATAACGTTGTCAAATATAATATTAATGCTGTAATCAAATTGTCCTAGACCTTGTCATGTATTTATACTTTATTTTAACAACTTGCGAAATTTAATAATGATCACATTTCATGCTTTTATATATAAGATTTATCAAATATGTTTACCTTACAAAATAAACTATAATTAGCTTTAACAAATGGTTAAAAAACATCAGTGTCTTGGAAAAAGGCGAGGTGGCATTAAATACTTTAACAAATGATGGCATTAAAGATTGATAAAACACATACGTTAAGCATGTATATGGCTTGAGGGATATTTATATGATTATATCATGTTCTTGAGGCTGTACAGACATTGTAAACACAAACTGTTGCAATATACAGAATACAAATTGCAAATCTACTGATCATTCTTGTCACAGTGATACTATTAAGATGTTGAAAAAACGGAATGCTATAAACTCCGAATATTTTGAATTGACAGTTGCAAGGCGATGACCCCAATCTTAAATAATTTTATAGAACCTTTAGCAGTCTGCTATGCGTTATTTGACTGTATTATGTTTAAATTATGCAGCATGTATACAAAAAGCAATGTTCTCAAGAGTCCATCGTGCTAATTAGGGCCAATTTAGGCCGACGCGCATATAAGGTTTACTTAAAAAACTATTTTGCTATATGTTCAATACGAATTTGCCTAAAATGATCCCGAGTAAGTAAGTGGTTTGAAATTCGAGTAAAAGACTCCTTCTTCCCGTGTTAGCGTGTCGGCGTCTACCCAAGGGAGGGAGGAACGGGTAATATACAATCAAACAAATATAATGCATAATCATGTTTCCATTTTCAAATTGAACGTAGTTGGAATCGACATTGAGGTTAGTTTGTTTTAAGGGGTCTTCAAATGCCTTTTACAGTTTTTTTATTTTGTATGTGTAATACGACACTTAATTTATCCTAATTGGTGTTCAGATTCTGCGCTTAAAAATCGTATGTATTATTCACTGTCCAGTTGTTCAGATTCGTAGCCACCGGTCAATGCTACTATCCGTCTTCAAACTGGTATTACAATGAATTATTGTATGCAAGGTTTGCGTCGTGTAAAATTATGAGATATTATATTACAATGTTTCATTGAGTTGATTCACTTCAAATGCAATTCATATTTATATTTCGCAAATGTCCAAGGTGGCCAGCCTCTAGATAGTTGGAAGCAATTCCCATAAGATTTAACTACAGCTTTCATGACATTCTTTGTTTCTAATAGTTTGAAGCAAAACGTTCTTTTGATTAGTGTTATAGTTATTTAAAATGAATTGTATTTGTATTATTCTAGAACAGTTTTGGCGTGAAAGTATTCAATAAGTATTTCAGGGTTCCACTCGATGCCAGACCCGTACCGCCACAATTTATTTCTGCTTGATGCACTGCCGTTTTAGACTATTTGATCTTTGTCTTCCATGAAGTAACTCTTTTATGAATGCCAGTCAAAGTCTTTTTATTGCTTGAATTTAGTTAAACTGACACATGGCGAGTTGTGTTTGAGTGTTATGCAATGTACATTCCCTGATGGAGTCTTTGGTAATCTAAGTCCTGACAACTAGTATCGTCTTTAAAGCACACGGAATATATCATACGATATTATGATCTTGTGCTTACATACGAAGATCACATATTGATACTGCCACTTACCCAAAGTTTTATAGAATGATATGTTATCGATGTGTAGACTTTTGAAAGTCTAAAAATACAATTCAAACGTCTTATGTGTGTTGACAGCCGTGTAAAGCAAACGTGAAATACTTTAGACGACTACTTACCAACGATGTATTAAAACCTCTGTCAGTAGAAAACCATACATATCACTTTGAATGAGCAAACATGCTACTGAAACATATTTCGTTTGTAATCAATTATGTATATTTACTAATTGTTCGAAGCGCTTGTTGCAAAATGATTTTGAACTGAAATGTTCGAACGAAACGAACGCAGAATACTTACTCTTTGTACTCCAGAAGTTTCAAACACTTTCGCGCGTACAAACACTCCCAAATAAATAATAACAAAATCGTTATTATTTTGCCGCAAAAAAACATATTATTTAAATAATTTATTTCTTCTTTCTCGCATGCCGTTGCCTTTTGGATCTTCAAAAGCTAACACCTAATTATTTTGTAGGTTCTAGATAAAACGTCTGTGACATGAACGCAATACAATCATGATTTACTATGAAATAAACATAGTTGTCCATGTCGTTTTTATACAAGTGTGGACCTTAAAGCGACCATGTTTATCCATTAAAAACCATATTTATGTCTTTGTATATAGCCGTCCTTCTTATATGGTCAACCACGTTTTTTTTCTTCAAAGAACATTAATAATCTTATTCCAACGTCATAAAATATATGCATTTTTATAACATCATGCGGCGTCTCATCTTGATCTACGCTGTTTTCCAAGGCCTTTGTTCTAGACGCTAGGCATAAATTGGCTAAGCTCTAAATAAAGGAACATGTTTTACTCGAAGGCGTGCTTCACTGTTTAGACACCTGTTCTGGTTGCGGGTCTGAGGCTGGTTTCATATTCCCCTAGAAAACAGCCGTAAAAGAGGTGCACAATTTTGTTTTGTTTCGAGTTCTTTCTTACACATCAAATACGTTTTCTATTTTAATGCTTTATTCAATTAATCAACACTTGGACACAATAATTAAAGTAGATAATGACAATAATATCTTTCTGTATTTTTGTGAATTCACACGTATCTTTTGCATTCAACATTCGAATGTCTTCAAATGTCATTGCTGGGGGATAAACAAATTCAAGATGCTAAGCTAGTATGCACTAGCTTTAATTAAAAATAAGCAATACACATGTTGATTATTAAATACTACAATTTTTGAAAACAAACAAGCAAACAAACGCAGATAGTCTTATATTAGTTTTCACCGTTATATATCCCCATTACTGGGCGGAACAAATCGTTGATATATTTGATTTGATTAGAAGCGTTCATCGAACGCTACTGGTGTACGGAATTGGTAATTCGATTATAAATCAGTTCATAATGATTTATGTTCACATCCGAAGATACATTTACATTTCATATAAACTGTTTATGGCATACTTGTGATTTGTCTAAACTAAGTGCTGTGAAATAAAATGTAAGTAATCCGAAAAATGTATTACCTTACTTTGCTAGAATTCGGAAACTAGCAATTACTATACTTTCAAATATTAGATATAACTGTATTATATTGAACGTACAAAAGAGTCATGCTTAATTGCCTGAATGACATAGTTTCATATACTAAAATGTTCTGCATTTATGTAAATACATATACAGATGAACAATAAACTGTGAGTATGTTCGAAATGCACTTACATGAAATCAATCAACCCCACAATATCAAACTATTGGGCTGCAGGAATGTTCAAATCAATATAGATCACAATATTTATCTCAAAACTATCTGTCCTAACCATTCACCAAAATGCAATATTCTGTTTAATTATCGGGAGCAATATCGCACAATTTTTTTGGTTCAGCAAAATATATTATGAACGAAATGAACATAACAATTATTAGCTATCTCTCCAGTATTTTGACAAAAAACAAAACAACAAAAAACAGAGAAGAAAACAAAACAGAAAACCAACTAAAACAAAAAAATACATAATTTAACTTAACATACATTTCGTAAAACAAAGCCTACTTCCACAGGGTGAAAAGAAATATCATTCCAGAAAGATCAATCATGACAGATATTCAGTACAAGGATTACATAGCACGTACTCCATACATTCTCAATATATCAGATATTACATAACTGTCTAATTTGGAGTCAGATTGCATTACCTTTGCACCACAATCTTACTTTGATGTCTTAATCATCAATACAGAAAATACTAACGCGTTGACGTCTTCCGGTATATATCTTGTCTGGTAATTGCTTTGATACGTTTATGTTCTCATCGAAACTATAAAATGTGTTTATGACGATCATTTGGTTGCTTAGATAAGACCGATACAAGCTGTTATCGCTTATACCACTTTAAGCTTGTCTTGCAAATCACAATGTATCGTGTTCGGAAGATTTTCCCATAATTTAATTAATCAAAGTTGTTTAGTCCAGCGCCTTGCGATTGCGTGTCTTACAATTGTTAAGTCTTAACCTTAATCACGGCAAAGGTTAAACGGAAATAATTTTGCGGTCGTTTACCGGGTTGCTGACTCCTACAATTAAACGGTACCAATGGAAATATGTGGCTTCACAAGAATGTGGTTATTGCTAATGCACTAGACATGTAATACATTATCACATTTTATATTCAGATTTAAATGGATAATTTTAAAAATGAAACTAAGAGAAATAATTTAATGAACAAATGTCACTAGCATCGAGCGACTTGCTTTGAAATGCCGAGGATTTCCTGTTTGCAATTAAATTTGTATTTGAATGCCATGTCATGTTTATTGTAAACTGTAGGGTAAGCAACTGTATTGTAGACACATCGAAACACAGTCAATTTAGTCCAACATCTCATAAATTATCAATCGTTAGTTATGAATCAGTTTGATTAATTTGTTATGCAGATATTTGGTTTTTAACAAAACTTATATCGGCGGATGAAATAATACACATCGCCAGATGCCTGGCATAAACGTTTGCGATTGGATTGTTTATACCGTATAAACCAAAACAAGGTTGTAAAACCTGAATACATTTTAATGGGTAAAAAACCCGTAACATTATAATGGCTCGTGAAAACCTTAATAGGTCATATTGTGTCGTAAATACCGAAATAAATTATTATTGATTGTCAATATCGTTATACATTGTAATGGGTTTAACATCACTTAATTCATTTTAATGGTTTATAAAGATTGTAATAGAGTATTATGGATAATAAATATCGCATAACAAATACAAAAATATATGTATACACCATTTCCACGTGCAAAAATGAAACCATACACACTCCACGTGCTAAAGCGTTCGATCGTCACGGATGAATTATTTTATCGTCAACTTGCACAGGATATTGTCAAATGAACACAAGTACAATTTTAAATCAAAATCGCTACTCATACCTGAAATATTCAAGTTTGAAAAGTGATGCGTTAGAAAAGCTCCATGTGTGCTTATGATTGTATATTTGTGATAAGATCACTAATTATTTCACATGACCTTTTGCTATGCGTATTATAATATAGTGACGTACAAAGTTCTGTTAACTGATACTTATGTAAACATTTATTTTGAGAAGAACATTTCAACACCATTAATAACAAGAGGGCCAAGATGGCCCTAGATCGATCACCTGTGAAATGAGCTTTCCCAGTGGCATGATTTGAACAATCTTTGTCACATATCAAATATCAAAGCTGCGTGCTTTGTGGTGAAAAATAAACAAGGTTTTTCAAGCTTTTACCTGGTGACCTAGATTTTGACCTAAACTGTTACACTTTGCCTTAAAATATTGCAAACGTCCCCCTAAAGTATCATCATTATTGAATCAAACATTATGGGCACTTGAGTGTTTACGAGGGTTTTGTAAGATTTGGACTTCGTGACCAGGATTTTGACCCCACATGACCAAATGTCAAACTTTGCCTAGATATCATCAAGAACAAGAGATGTGGTTGTCAGAAACACAATGCCCCCTACTGCGCCGTTTTTTTGCTCTTTTTTACCTTTGACTTTTGGCCTCAAAATGTGCAGCTCATTGAGATACACATGCATGCCAAATATCAAGTTGCTATGATCAATTTTGCAAAAGTTATGACCATTTTTCGAAACCTAAACGCAAAGTGTGACGGAATTTCACATACACTAATAAAATTCATAGCGACCACGTTAACGCCAATACCGACACGTTTACTCGTATTTTGTGCAGAACAGTTTATTGAGTCTATGAGGCGCATGTACACATGTGCGCACACTATTGGGGATTTCCCAAACTTGTACACGTTTTTTGTGCTCGTCCATGAATGATTGTTTCGACTGCACATACGAAGAGTATTCATTATTATATAAAACTCTAAGTTCATTGCAATTCTGGTATAACTTGAAAGTTTATCGTAACGTTGCTTTTCAAAAATGTTTAGAAAACAAAATAACAAAATATGATTGTATATTCTCACTAAAACACCAGTAGCCAATTGTATAAATCTGGATAACTCTTATCCAGCGGATAACTTTTGGTTATCAATTTTATGATATCTTTTTTGAAGATAATCAACAGTTATCCGCTGTATAAGAGTTATCCAGATTTATACAATTTGCTACATGACGACTTTTTTGTTTTACATAGTGCGGCTATTATTTTCATTAGGGCTGTAACGAATCCAAAATATTGGTTCGAATCCGAATCCAAATTCAAATAAGTTTTTCTGCAGTTTTTCCGGATCCATCAAATAAGAGAAAATGAGAATTTTACTGTCCAAATTAAAGAAATACATGTTTTAGAAATATAATGTAGCTAAAAAACATATTTAACAAAAACACATAACAAAATACTCTTTTACCATCTTGTTTCTTTCTTTTTCTTCTTTTTTCTTAAGAACCAGTAGAAGAAGTATGTTATAATTATACCTCAATAAAAATGTATTATACCATTGAATAGCAATGTCAAAATAAAATAAAACCTAAACTCTCAATACATTGCTCGTTGACAAATCTAATTTTCACAGTTCATACAATCTTAATTTTGTGTTCACATATCAACATTGTCAGGGTCCAGGCAAACCATATGAGCACTGACAAGGTGTCTCCTGCTGTGGAGAGGTTTATCTAACTGGAGACTAAAGTTCCCTGTATAACACGATACCGGGATTCTATCTGTGCCAGAAAGGGGTGTGTTCTGCGTATCTCTCCACTATTTGCATGGTCCTTCTTTTACTATACGACGAAAACAATCCAGAGTCATAAATTGTTCGCCCTGACATATTTGTGAAATTAGGTACTTTATACGATTAAAGCCGAATGATCTCGGATGATATGCGTTTTTGACCGTGGAATGTCCATAAATCACGACTGTTATACGTATCTTTTATATTTTAAAAAGAACCAGTTTGTATAAAAAAGAATCCTGTGAAAACAGCGCAAGGTTACATACAACTAAAAAAATAAATATTCTGAACCGAAATTTCCAGGGGTGGATCCGTACCCGCGAATCTAAAGTTGGATCCGATATCATCGGATATTTCGGGTACCCGTTACAGCCCTAATTTTCATTAAGGATGTTCTGGCAGCCTGATAAAAATCCCACAGTAAGGAAGGTACCAGCATATGTCAGTGTTCGTTCAATATCTTTTTATGTCTCTATTTGGCATAGGTTGCCATTTCATACCATATGTTAGTAAACGAGTACATGGATTTAGTTAGTGCGCGAGCCTTTTAATCCAAACGACAAAGAGTTGATAAAGAAACCATACAGTTCTTTAATGAGGTAACGTTTTTGTAAAGTACCTTTTCTATTTTCTGTTTAATTTAAACTATTTCTATTAATGCTTATACGAGGTATCATGATCGATACGTGTATTTCATCTTGATTGAACCGCCTTGGATCGAAATGTTGGTGTGTCAAACGTCTCGTAAGATCCATAAATATGGTGCTTCTACTGGTATTTATTATATCGAAGTGTCAAAATTGTCGAAAGAGATTAAACTTCCAGAATAAATCAATGCTATAATTCGATTTGTCTAGATATTGGTTTGTAAAATCGGATTTGTACAGAGTGATTTATCTGACAAAGCAATTCAGACAACAATAAACAGAAACGCGATCTGGCAATCTTTTTTTCAAATAAAAACACCCTCCTTCTTTATTATAATGCAATCTAATGCCCTGTTTTATCCGTTACTGCAGTACTGCATTAAACTCACGTTTCTTTAATTTTCCATAACCAAGCACTTAACACAAATTTTAAGTTCATTTCATTTGTTGAAATGACAATCCAACTCACAGAGATATATCTAGATAACGGAAGCGTTATTGCTCTTTGGGTATGCACTCACGACAATTATGACAGATGAAATACAATTTATGTTGGTACACGTGTCAGATAAATACAGCTTTTCTGTCGTTTTAAAGAATGAAATATCCATATTGTTCTATGTCAACATAATGATTCACGTCAATACATTTATTTTATATGATGGGTAAGATTCACAGAAAGAAAAACCTCGCAGTGTTGTTACGGTTTTTAAGTTCATGTTTTTCTGACAAGACAATTATAAAGACTTGACTATCGTTTCATACACATGCAATGTTGTCGTTTCTAATTAGTCTTAGATGTAGTTTTCCTTAACTCTTTCTGTTTAATAATGTCAAAAATTTTTGGTCCACTAGATCACAGTGATCATATTTGCTAAGAGATCAGACTAAGGACAAGTGCATGGTGGATCACGACCAGGACTCACGTCTTCGCTTTTATTTGAACCGGTCTGAACTACGACATTCACAGGCGGTCACGTGTTCGTTGAATTTTGTGCACTTGCAGTACCAAAGAAATAACAAAAACTTTCACAAACCACCTGCGATTTTAGTGTGTATCTAGAATTCAATCTCCGTTTGAGGTATCAACTGCCCTGAATGCTTAATACCGATTAAACTGCACAGGAAACGAATCTGCGATTCTCGATATTTAGTGATACTAGGTAGCAACAAAACATGGTGTAACATAATACAGATTGGATATTTAGTCATAAGCGTCAAAACGTAGACTATAGACATTACTCAAATATTTTAAGGATTTTTTTAAACTAGAAATTAAGCAGTTTTAATGCAAAGGTGCATGTTTCTCGATTAAAAATAAAATTAAAACAATGAGATAGGCCCTATGTGTTTTTTTTTCACATAGTATTTGTATGTATTATTTGCAGACACATTTTCAAAAATATATATTATTAGGAAAACAATCACCAGAACTACCGCAACCTTATGTTTATACCGATTACAACGGATTTATATCCAATCGATTAAACACTTGGACACAATATTGTAACTGGATAATGACAATAATATCTGTCTGCATTTGTGTGAATTCGCATGTATAATCTAATTATATTTTGCCTACAACATTCAAAAGTCTCCAAATGTCTTTGCTGAGATTTAATTTCAGACACGTTCATGATGCTCAGCAAGTAATTTCAAAAACCAAGTACTTATGCACTAGCTTAAATTAAAAATAAGCAATAAAATGTTGATTCTTAAATAAATCAATATTTAAAAACAAGCGAACGAACTAACACACAAACGAACGAACAAAACAAAACAAAAAAACGACATAGTTTCATATAAAACTTGTTCTGTATTTATATACATACACATGTCAACCAGTCACCAACACGCAGGATACACTCAGATCAGCCATTATTTTGTCTGCGTTGTGTCAAAACTGGTCATACTGTGGTGATAACACACGTTAACATCGCCATATATTTATAGACTGGTCCTTGTCTGTTTACTTATCGGGAGCATTATCTTTTGGTTCATCGAAGGAAATTATGAACGAAATGACATGTAAATTATTATTTCATCATTATTTGAACGAAAACATAACAACACGGAACAAAAACAAAGTAAAACAGAAAACAAACAAACACAAACAAAAACACAAATTTAAAAATACATAAATGAACTTAACACACATTTCGTAAAACAACGCCTTCTTCTTTCGACAGGGTGAAAGCAATATCATTTCAGAAACATCAATCATAACTGATATTCAATTCAAGGGTTACCCAGAACGTGATCCATAAGTTCGCAATATATCTGACATTATATAATCTGTCCAATAAGGTGTCAGATTGTATTACTTTGGCATCACAATCTTAATTTAATGTCCTAATCATCAATACAAAAAATACAAACGCATTGACGACTTCCGGTTTATATCTTTTCAATCTTGTCTGGTAATTGCTTTTATACATTTATGTTCTTATCGGGACTACAAAATGTGTTTATTATGATCAATGAGTTGCTTAGACAAGATCGATAAAAGATCGTTTATAACTGAGTCTCATCGCTTATACCACTTTCAGCTTTTCTTGCAAGTCAATATCACAATATAGCGTGTTCGGGAGATTTCCTCATAATTTAATTAATCAAAGTTGATAAGTCAAGCGCCTTGCGATCGCGTGTCTTGAAATTTTTACGCCTTAACCTTAATCACGGCAAAGGTTAAACGGAAATAATTTAGCGACCGTTAACATTGTTGCTGGTTTCCACAATTATACGGTACTAATGGAGATATATTGCTTCACCAGAATGGTATTTATGCTGATGCACTGAGCATGTACAACATTCACACTCCTTTAATACGCAAATATCAATGGATACGTTTAAAAACAAAACTTAGAGAAATAACTAAATCAACAAATGTCAGGAGCATCATGCCGACCGTAAATGGTAAGTTAAGGCAATTTTGTTGCAGACGTATCGACACAGAGTCAATTTAGTCAAATATTTCATTAATGATTAATCGTTAATATCGAACCAGTTTGATTAGTTTGTAATGCAGAGTTTTTGTTCTTAGCAAAATTGTATCGGCGGATTAAATAATACACATCGCCATATGCCTGATAACTGAAAGAAAAACGTCTTTCTGGAAATATTTATTATTTTAAGATGAAATAATACTATCTGATAGAAATTTGTTTGTTATTTTAAGCTGAAATGATACTATCTTATATACATTTATGTGTTATTCGAAGCTAAAATAATACTATCTGATAGAAATTAATGCGTAATTTTAATATGAAATAAAGGTATCTGATAGACATTCCGAGTACGGTTCGCTTCAAAAAGTGTTATGAGTAAAATAAATTATGTTTACAATCAAAACATATTTACCGGCACAATATTTTGAACTTTTGACATTGTCTTGTTTAGACATTCTGGTTTTAGACAGTGTATTGTGCCAAGCCATCATTGTAAGAGTTTTTATTGTGCATGTTTTGAGCGTATACAATAAATGTTCACACATGGTGTATGGTCAGTTTTAATTAACTTTACAAGATACTCAAGGTTCAGCATAATTTGGATAAAGATTTTGTAAATTATCTTAGACGAATATATTGCATTATTTATGCAACAGCCTTTCTCTGTCAAATATTGTATATGATATAAATTAAGTTGCGAGTTGTTACAACAATAACTACCCCTTAACAATAACAAAAGTAACATAACCCGTAATGTATTGCACATTGCCCTAGTATGAAAAGTAAAATAAACGTTGAAAACAAGCAGCATTTATTAAATACAATGAAAACGAGTGTTTGAAACAGTTAAAAACATTAACTTATCTAACAGATCACGCATGTTGCTAGTCATCTTGGCTATTTAGCGCGCCTGTGAATTATGCGCACCAAACATACGATGTTTCCAATGACACAAACACAGGTCGGTTAAGATTTTAACATGTTATTATTGTGTTAGCGTAATGGTTTCCAATCAAAATTAACAAGTAAAATTTAAAGTATATTCTGTCGGTATTGTATTTCACCATTTCAATTTTCTTTTTTTAATCAAACTGTGATAGCAAGTAAGAGATTATTAAAATTAAATCTATTAACAGGGTTCTGCCGTCACTTTCCGTAATTGTTTAAATTTTGCCACAACATTGCATATTTTAATCACTAAATGTAAATATGTTTATAAAAAATAAATGTGATGGTATATTCTCACTGAAACACAAGGGCGACGTCTTTATTTGACATAGCTCGGCTATTATTTTCATTAAAGATGTTTTGGCACCCTGATAAAAATCCTAAGGTCATGTCACATTATTAGGGAGGTACCAGCATATGTCAGTTTTCGTTCAATATCATTCACTTTGCATGTCCCTAGTTTGCATAAGTTGCAATTTCATACCATATGTTAGTGAACGAGTTCACGGAGTCAGTAAGTGTGCACGCCTATTAATCCCCACGACAGAGAGTTCATTAAGAAACCATGCTGATACATTCTTACAGTTGTTTAATGAAGTGACGTCATTTAACAATTCCGTAGGCTTTTCTATTTTCTGTTTACATATAAAGTATTTCTATAAAGGCTTATACGATGTCTCAAAGTCGATACGTGCATTTAATCTTGATTGAACCGCCTTGGATCAACATGTTGGTGTGTCAAACGTCAAAAAAGATCCATACATAGGGGGCTTGTACTGACATTTATTGTATCGAGATGTCATAATTTTCGTTAGAGATTGTATGTCATAATTGTCGTTAGAGATTGAACTGTCAGAATAAACCAATGCTTCAATTCGAATTGTCTAGATAAAGGTTTATTAAATCGGATTTGTACACAATGATTTATTTGACACAGCAATTTAGACAACAATATTCAGATATCAAATCCCAAAATACGCCTTCTGTATTATAATGCAATGTAGTGCCATGTAATATCCGTTATTGCAATATTGCAGTACAATCACGTTTTTTTTAATCTCCCATAACCATGCACTAAATAAAAATAACATTTAATTTGTGAAAATGGCAATCCAATACATAGGGAAATATCTAGATAAAGGAGCGCTATTGCTCTAAAGGTATTCACTAACGACAAATATGACATATGTAATACAATTTATGTTAGTGCACGTGTCAGATAAATACAGCTTTTCTGTCGTTTTAAAGGACAAAATATCCATATTGTGCTATGTCAACATGATGAATCATTTCAATACATTTATTTTATAAGATGTTTAAGCCAAACAGAAATTAAAACCTTGCAGTTTTGTAATGGTTTCGAAGTTCAAGTTGTTCTCACAATTATAAACACTTTACTATCGTGTCATATACGTGCTATTTTTTTTTTCAATTAGTCTTGGATGCAGTTTTCTTTTACTCTATTTTGCTCACAATTGTGACCCTATTTTGTTCCACTAGATCACAATGAACATTGCTTAGAAGTCCGACTAAGGATAAGTGCATTGTGGATCACGATCAAGGCACACGTCTTCGCCTTATTTGCTTTATTTACAGCGGTCTAAGCTAAGACATTCCCAGGCGGTCACTTGTTCGTTGTACTATGTGCAGTTGTCGTACCAACGAAACAATGGAACAATTTCACAAACCACCTGCGAACTTCTTGTGTTTCTGACATTCAATTTCCTTGTACGGTATCAACTGTCCTAAATGATTAATACCGACATAACTGCACAGGAAACGAATCTTCGATTCTCGATGCTCAGTGTTACTAGGTAGCAACAAAGCGTGTTTTACATAATAAAGATTGGCTATCCAGTCATAAGCGTCAAAACGTAGACGATATCCATGACTCAAATATCGTCTGGATTTTTTTGACTTCTATTATGCATTTTCAAACAAAATAACAGATACAAATTATTATTATTATTATTATTATATTATATTATTATTATTACATATACTTTAAATTAAATATTGTTTCAGGGATATATGCGCTGTCCAACGTACTTATTGTCAGTCACCCTTTAATGCATTACACCCCTTTTATCATATAAAATTGCATCTGGAATTATATTGTCCTGTGACCATTGCATGTATACCTGTTTTAAGATTAAGGGCAACGTTGAATCTTCTTCCAAACGATGTTATGACTCAAACAGTCAGAGTGATAATTAATGTTTTTTGATGTAGTTATTCAAGCTATTTCAGATAATCCTTGGCTAGACATTAACAGAAATACTTTAGAATCACGCAAATAAATAAACTGCATCAACCAGCGACATTTATTTTAAACTGCAAATAGTGCAGGAATACCGATACTTCTCTTTACGACCAGTATTGTTCTAGAAAGCTTACAAAAATCGTATTCGTTTGATTATATATAACTATAAGATTTATAGCGTTTTAGATTGTATATTTACAAACATATACATTTGCTGAACTATTCTTTTAAAAATTTAATATGTAAAATCACGGATTGATGTCCTAGCATTTTCTCTGGATGCTCTTTAATCCAGAATACTTCCCAGATACCCGACTGCTCCTTGTGATAATAAATAATCAGACAGCAGCAAAGCAAAATAATATCGATATTATAATAGAAAATAAAGATCCCAGTGATTTGGCGCCAATGTTCTGTTTTTATTTTATATAATTTCAATCATGTGTATGAAGAATTGGTCGAATTATTTAAGTAACTACATATTTGAAAATATAATACGATTATTGTTTTTGGGGCGATTGCCTTCTGCAATGCGCCCCATAGGTAACATAATATACATAAAAATCGGAGAATAAAGTCCGTTACCGAATTAACCCAGATTCTGCATTCGCAAACAAAATAGCTCCGATCGCATGGTATTGTTACTAATGCGCACAAACAGCTTACAGCGCGCGTTAATATCAATGGCAACGTATTTTCTCTGTGGCATTAGCACTCGAGTTACACGCAGTCCTCATGGAAGGTGTATACAGCGACGAAATATCGGTTTTTTATATGACAATTCGCCCGTGCTTTTCATGCCAGTTTTAACTTTTTCCTCACACACGAAAAACATGTTGTGGTTGTCACTTTCACAGAAGACCACACTCCTTTTCCCAAAGTGGCCAGGAAAACCCCTATATATTTAAGTGAACTATCTAGCTGTGACTTACTGAGATTCTGTTTTAAAGGACATATCTTTACAACTTCAGAGATGGGCATAGTTGATAGCTTAATATCTCATACAAAACTGTGTATTTTTAACTATTTTTATGCCGGCTTGATCTTCCAATCTGAGTGTTTTTACGACCACAAAATTTGAGCAAAATCGCCTGATTAGTAAATGCATTGGGCATTCAATATGTTAATACAATTAAGAATGAAAATAAAAATGCATTTTTGCCAAAATTTTCATATGTAGAATAATTAATCTTCTAAGTATTCTTTTTATGTCGTTTCTTTGTGAACAACTTAAAGTTCTGATTAATAGGTTATACTTATAGCTCATTCAGCTCAATAATGTCAGGAAAGGTAACTTGGTACATGTGCGTTCATCTGTTCGATTCCTGAGTTATATTAAGTATATACCGCGGCGAATATAAATAACCATAAAATGTATGATAACATCTCTCATGGACTTTTATATGTCCCCAGTCGCTAATAAGTCGTGGAAATGCGTTTTCTCTAACATCCATTTAAATAAAACCGTACTAAGTCAATTAGATATAGACATAAGGATGTCCATTAACAAAAACAAATTCCAATGTTAAGGTTCAAGAAAAACGGGGTTGATAGCAGCAGATTATCGTGAACATGTATACTAATGTTTGTTTTTGTGAATACACATTTTCCAAGATAATCCAATACAATATCATGCAGGCTTCAGAATATAAGCGCAAAAGTAACATACAGTTTTGCCTTAACGCGTTTTATTAACATTTGTCGGAAATGACACTTTCATGAATATATTGGCCACATAAAAGATAAATTGCAGACTAAACATAGTTCACATGTTAAAAATACATCAATGCAATTCCTTTTATTTGGTATATTTTGTTGATTTGGTAATTATTTTTTTATGAGCTTCTTCTAGTAAATTAGACGTGAACGCGTAATATCCGATCTTTATCATACAGTACGTATATGGGTTTAAATTGTCCCCTATCATTATTAAAGAGTTGATTCAGATAAATGTTACTGGTAACATTCAATGGTTAATTGCCAAATATAAACCACTTTTTATTTGATTTAGTGTAATAATATATAGTTATAAAATACATATACCGATGCGGAGTGAACTGGTTCCAAATCCGTTTCAGACATAACACTCCAACAAATAATGTTCTACTGATAAATGGATTAGGTGACGGTGATTGAACAGTCATGGGGAATTTAAATTCTAGGTATTCTAAACATAAACGGAATACATGCGTCATTGTAACGTTATTACAGATGTATCTTGCTTAGCTGTAGACGTATACATATACTTGGGTAATTACGAATTTGTTAAAAAGAATTACACTACATTTTGAATTGTACAGGCATCAGGCAAATTATTGCCTCAATAAAATATAAACATAAATTTGAAAAAAGAAGGACAACTGTGTTGTTCAAATTGTAGCGATTGCTTTTGTATTTACAAATTAGTGCACTTTTATTTGTTATAGTTTGAACAACCATGGTTTGTTTTATAGCTTGAATATGTGCACTACGATATAATATAATTATCATATTCACCTTCAAACATTTATGCACTGAACTGATGAACATACTTAATCATTACTTAAGTTCTTAGACTTTGTAACGTAGAATCCCTCCGTAAACCAGTTGTATAACTTCTATTACACGTAAGTAGTAATATGTTACAATAAAATGTTTACATAAGTGGGAGCAGTGGTCTAATGATAGGACGCTGGCTTAGGGATCGAGAGGTCCCGGGTTCGAATCCCGCCCCGACCACTGAAATTTCCTTGAGCAAGAAATTTATCCCACATCTGCACCTCTCCACCCAGGTGTATAAATGGGTTCCTGTGAGGGGAAAGAGCCGTGCCGTGGCTGCATACTGCGCCAAGATAACGGACGACTTATGACCCAGTGATCAGGGCAAAAATGTAAAGCGCCTTTGAACGCACATCTCAAGTGTGAAAAGGGCGCTATATAAATGTGGTATAAAAAAAAAGAAAAAAAAGAAGAAAAATACATGTCTAAGAAATGTTTAATTAATATGTTTAGCCAGACCTCAGTGAAGACGTGCGATATAATACGAACAACAGTGTTGTAGTATTAAAATTAAAATCAGAAACATTGAGCTGGTAGATTTGTTGTTCAGCAGTTTGTTCATTCCTGGTTCCCTTCAACACGATTTACGCCACGACTGGAATAAATGTCATCAACTAGAAGTCTAAGTGGGAACCCAATCGTTAAGTATGGGGTCTTATCAGATGTTGACGTCATTTGTGGCAAATGCTGAACAGTTTGATCGGTTCAACATGTAAACGATTAACAAAATGAAAAAAATGTTAATTGGGATAATTGTATTAGATCGCATCAGATATTTTTGCATCGCAACGAAGCGCGACCATACGAATCTTAATCGTAGTATCACATGATACGAAATGTTGAAAAATGTTGCAATTTCGATGTTAACATCTATAGAAGGCGATTGTCAGGCAAGCTAGTTTGTATATAATTCATGTTTTGGTCCAGTAGTAGCTCAAGAGAATCGCAAACATCATCGATCACATCGGGAACGACATCATGGCTGCAACTGAATCATATCGTAATACGCGCATCGATTCGTGATGAACGTGTGAGAAAAAATCACATCGTACAAGAGTTTTAAAATTCAGGGATCCGTAAACATTGTGTCCGCAATCTTAAACTCTTTCAAAACGCTAAAAATGGATAATAAGTTTCAAGTGTTCAAGTTTTATTAACAAAACAAACATCCAGAACACCAAAAGCCCAAGTGGACAAAATAAGAGTACAGTGTTTACAAAGTAATTGTTCTTGACTATACAAACTAATAATACGTTTCATTGCCACAATACATACATATAGTATTTAATATTATATGAATAACTATCGATAGTATATCTTTAACTAAATCTGTGTAATTACGTCAAATTATGGTGAAGCAAATTAATTTCATCAATATAGCAACTATAAAATAATTTACATAAGTTAGGTCTACATATGAAAACATGTAATAATAATAAAACTTTGTACTAAGCTTAAGTAAGAAAATTCATTTGATGAGGCACATGCTTTTGATACTAGTATACATAGCAGTATGCTGAAGTTTTAGAATAAAAGCACACTATTTTATAGCAATAAATTGTTTTCTTATATTCAACTATATTACAGTTAACTGTATTTAAATACAAATAAATTATAGCTCATGCATGATACAATAGCATTAAAAATGGCCCTTGCTTGCTACCTATAGAAATGAAAATATAGGCAGACCAAAGGCTTTTTTAATTAAAATGGCACGGTGTCTGAAGATAAACAAACATGCAAAACAACATGTAATAGGATAGCGACTTTTGATGTTGATTAACATGGATTTCATAGACCCTATACATACCATCTATGCAATTAAACAAAGAAATGGTCTAAAGTCATGTTTAATGCCATATTAAAATACAGCGTTTAAATGTGACATAATAGCCGTAATTAAATGCAATAAAAATCTTAAAATGCATTACAACCATATTGTCGTAGAAGACGTGTATTGTTAGGTACGATACTGTTATATAACCTTCACTGAAAAGATAATAATGACAATTTATAAAAGACATCCACATACAGTTATGATAGTAACTTTACAATAACATTTACCAAATACAAAGTTCAACATGGTACATATGTATTACTATCCCTTACTAAACAGGGTTTATATATGTTACAGCATGATTTGTGTAGCAACGTTTTATTTTCAGTTGTTAGTAATTCAATACATTTTAGCATGTCAGGTCGGTATCTATAATTAAATGGTATCTTAAAATGAGATCTCAATTCTGAATACATCCTACACTCTAATACAAAGTGGATTTCATCTTCAAATGTATTACACATATTACACTTTCTTTCGCCTTTAGGAACGGGCGAAGGTTTAGTCCATCTCCCACTTTCTACATACAATCTTTGCGAACAGCATCTTAATTTAGAAAACTTATTCGTTTTTTTTAATTGAGCACACATTTAAATAAGGCTGAAATAAAAAAAATAAATAATTGAAATATATTTATACAAATCGTATCTGTTTCAGTTACACATTTCGCAATCTCGCATTTCAGTTTTGAATAAAATTATCATGTAATCTTTGTTTAACGTTTGAAACAAATACCGTATCATTTCCGACATCTTGAAAAAGCCATACCTCGTAAAACCCTAAGTTGCAAAGCAAGTACTTAAGTAAAGAACACCAGTTGATTTTATTAGGATTTACAGTACAATCATTAACTAACATAAAATAAACATTTTTAGTAAATTTAGTTTCTTCTGTTCTGATTAAATTTATCAAATATTAAATAATGTTAAAATATCTGGAAGATTGTGCCATTTAGACGACCAAGTTCGCCATATACAAAGTCATTTTGCGTACATCTTTAAACACCTATATAAAATCGTTTCTGAACAGCAGATCTGGCCATTAAAGATCGTGGCAACTATTTTTGTTAAATCGCGAAATGACAGCTTTACTAGCGTACGGGCACCAATCAAATCGTATGGAGACTCAGATCTCAAAGAGCGACCATAATCAGTAATGACGATGATCACTACGATGTGAAAGAACGTGTGGGCCAATCGCGGAATTTGTGACTTGTGAAGACACATGATAAAGCTCAGCACTGACATATACAGTATGCCAACATGAGATTCGTTATTGATTCGTGATGTTGCGACCAAACGGTTTTTGGTTGAGCTCGTCCTTGTACATTTTGAAGTCTGAATATTTCACAACAAATAAATATTTACAACTTTAGTTTAGATCTGTTCGTACTGTGTCCGACTAATGCTGTGCTGGAAAATCGAATTGATATTTTGGAAATAAACAAAATGCCTTCTTCAGCTGCGTTATGTCATAATGAGCGGCATATTTTTCATGCTTTCGGCTTCATTATTATTCATGCATTTTTTATGACATTTGCATGTTATTGGCTTTATATTGAAATGTGCTTTACGTGATTTGAAACGCTAGTAATTCGCGAGAAGAAATGTCTTTTTGAAATAAAGCCAACAACCACCAAATACACTAAATGCCAGATAAGGGGAAGTAAAATGTTGGAAGGCATGCATAATTCTATGTTTCAAATGTCATGCGTTCTTCAACGATTAACCACATGATCACGTTGTTTTTGTTTCAATTTTTGTGAATGAATTATAGAACATGCTGTCCTCACTAGCCAAACAACACCGTTGGGGCGTCTGCAAAAAAGCATGTCTTAGAAAAACTTTTTAAAAAAAAAGGAGAGTTGATTTTTGTTACAATGTAGCTATGAATATGATGCTGAACTGCATGAACTAAACTAAAATGTGCAACATGGAATCATGAGACAGTTGTATAGTAGAGTGTTTTACAGTATGGTTATCAATCAACTATAATGTACAGTTCAAAAGGTTTGATGCAATGTTATGTTAGTGTTATTATATGTTGACAATGTGGAGTCTTAGTTAATTGGCATGTAAATTGTTGCTCTAGATAATGCTTACATGACATGCGTTTCTTTCTATATGATAAAATATTGACAATAGGATGAATATATATTTCTTATATGGGTTTTATAAATAATTGATCTGTATTTTTGAACCGATATTCAGAAAAATTGACTTCCATGGTAAATGTATAATATATGGGTTATATTGTTAAGGATGTAAGCATCTTTTTGCTCAAGAAACCTTCCGTTTAAATTTTAAAAACATGGTTTCTAATCGTCGTCGTTCTATTAAAGCAAACATAAGTGAACTAAGTAATCAAACGTGCTGGAACAATCAAATGCAGAAATATTATCTTAATGATCTATCCTCAATTAGGCATGCAGAATGCATTTTACTTTCAAAACCGCACGGGGAATAATGCTTTTTATCACAATTCTTGATTTGACAATTTCAAATTGTAAGGTTCTAAAAAACAACAACATTCTTCTTCTACAATAAGTTCTCTCTTTCTCTTTAAATGATACATAATTATTTGGATAATGATTTTGTAACATGAAACCATATAAATGGGATTTATTGACAAAGATAACCACCATTATAACAACAACAATAATAATGTAATGCCTAATGCATCACTCGCGATCGTTAATCGAGAATTCATTCAGAATAAAATGTTCATAATTATAAGTATATGTTGTTTATTTAAAATCTCTCTTGTATGTAATAATAATAAAAACAAAGGTTTTATCCAAACTTGATAAAATATCATGGGAACGAGTGTTTGCATTTTTTTTTCACAATCAATATATCTAAGAGGTCGAAAAAGTTGCTATTCATTTTGAGTGTGTGCAACAAACATTCCCGGCTTAGTGTTGGTAATTGCGGTTTTAACCATTATGTGCAACAAAAAGACGATGTTAAAAACGAAACTAATTACAGTCGATTTAAGAAATACTTCCCGGCTTAGTGCTGGTAGTTGCGGAATAACCAACGCTTAAGAGTTACAATGCGTAGGTATTAGACGATAGCCCGAGTGGTCTGATTACAAGTCTTAGGATGACAAACGTTGTTTATTACCTGCAATAACCAACTCTTTGCCGCAAATTATTCCCATCCTACCTCAATTTATATAATTTATCTGTATACTATCAGAAATCATTTAATATATTAATCGCCCCTTTTACTTGAAAAACACACAAACACGCGTTGCCGGGATTAAATACGCTAAAACAAGTCCAGATGGCGTCGGCTTAATCCACACTCATCGAGTGAATAATCAGTGTGAAGATATAGCTATTGTTCAACAAAGACAAACTATTATGCTTTTAAATGAAACTATTTAAACTACGCACATGTTTTGTGTGTTTTAACGTTTGCTGGATTGCGCGTTGAAGCACGTTCATTTTACTGAACAATTGTACAAATCTTCCGGAGCTATTTTCACAAATTAAAGCTCCACCCATGGTTTGTTGCATAATAATTCACACTTGTTTCCGTCTTTGTCTACAGGAAACAAGTCGCAGGTCGTGGTAGAATAGTGGTCACACCGAACATTGGAGCATTATGTGCGCATAATAACAGTTTCCAAACTTTTAATGCAAGGATATACATCATATTCATTACACCAGAAGTATCTGTATTAAATTTAGTTTCAATTAAAATAAATCATACAACGAATATGT